>BGNK01000576.1:197272-229118 GCA_003297005.1 Symbiodinium sp. clade A Y106 | reverse complement strand
CGCTACCGCCACCGCTGCTGGTACTGCTACTACTACTGCTACTGCTTCTCCCGCTGCCGCTACTGCAACTGCGAATGCCGCTCCCACTGCCCACTGCCACTGTTACCGCTGCAACAAACAATAGCAGCAGCAGCAACAACAACAACAACAGCCACCACAACAACCACAACAACCACAACAACAACGACGACGACGAACTACTACTCCTCCTCCTCCTGCTGCTGCTGCTACTACCTACTACTGCTACTTGTACTGGTATTTAAGCTTGAGGTCTTCGTCGTTAGCATTCCTGGCCGAAGCCGTGTATGATTTTAAGGGTTTACGCGTCTACCAGCTTTACACCATGACTGGAAGCCTTCATTTCATCTCCTCGAAGAAGCGGTAGATTGGGCTCTCCGGGAATTCAGGCCCAATTGCACGCCGGATGCTGCGGCCTGGGCCAGCATGCACGGTCAGGAGGCTTGGGGAGAAGCGGCCAGGGGGTGCAGCGGCTTAGGAGATGGGATCTGGGGTTAAGGGCTTGCAGTTTCAGGTCGGAACTCCAGGTGTGGCAAGAACACATTTCCTTCCAAGACCCTGCCCGACTCGTTCTCACATTCCCTGCTACAGGCCGCCCGGAAACCAAACCCTTCTTGGAGGATCATGGGACTTAGTAACTAAGGTTATATGTTATAAGTACCTTAATTGGGATATATGTCACTATAAGTATAGATATATACCTCGTTTGTAACCCTAGCTACTAAGTCCCATGTGTAGCCCGGACCTGGCAGCTGCTAAGACGTCAGAGTTTTCTTGCAGCCAGATAGACAGGATTGGCGTTCAGGGTTTAGGAAAGGGCACTAGGCATAAACTTCTGGTTCCAAGGAACGCAAGGGCCAGAATATTCATAATAGGTTATGGTGCATATCATAGTACTTTAAGATAAGGAGCCCTAAGGAATAGTCTTAGTATGTGTTGCAGTTGCTCAGGCTTCTGCATTCCGTACTGAAGGCAGGTAGCGTTGAACGACTTTGGAGCCCGAAGACTTGACTGTACACTGTCAGCCTTTGGGGATGCATTGATGTTCGGGGTTTAGAGTTCGGGTTTGGGGGTGTAGTTTAGGGTTTCGGGTTTGGGGGTTTTGGGTTCGGGTTCGTTCGGAGGTTTAGGGTGTAGGGGTTAAGGGTTAAGCGGATCAGGATTAAGGGGTTCAGGGTTCATGTCGTGCAAGGATCTTCGAACGTCAGTGGTCTGCATGTCCCACACCAGTGTTTGTGCTTAATGGGGAAAGCAGCCGAGCATGAGGATCACAGCCCTCATCAAGGACCCAGTGATGATGGTAAGCGTGGTGATGATGATCATCATTTCATTGTTTTTATTGCCCTTCCTGTGCACATACAGCCACATCAGAAACCTCTCAAGCCAAACCGTTTCCCGACTCCGTTCATGTCGCGGTCGAACCCCCATTCTGAATCCCTGCCGGACAAACCCCACCCGAAGCTCAAACACATTACCCCACCCGAAGCTCAAACACATTGCTCGACATCTAAACCCTGGACCAGCCATGACCAGCATGTCAAGTCCTCGCCCGCATACGCGCGCCTTTGTGAAGGCGGAGAAACGACGCCATTGGGATGCGTGGGCCAAGCTCCATGCAACCAACGAGGCCTGCATGGAACAATAGCATCGTACTGTAGCTGTGACCAGAGACCGCGTAATCAATTAAACCGTAGATAAGCTGTAGCCGGATTCGCAGCCATAGCTGCAGACGTAGCAGTAGTAGCAATATCCGTGGTACTACTACCAGCACTACTTCTAAACCAACTTCCCCTCTACTACTGCTACTACTACTACTACTACGACTACTACTACTAGCAAGCTACTACTACTTGAAAACTACTACTACTACTACTACTACTACTACTACTACTACTACTACTACTGTACTACTGCTACTACTACTACTACTGTACTACTACTACTACTACTACTACGACGACGACGAAGACTACTCCTACTCCTACCCCTACTCCTACTCCTGCCACTGCGACTGCTACTGCTACTGCACTGCTGCTACTCCTCGTCCTGCTGCACATCCCCTTGAAGATCCCACGCATACATACGATTTTGGATGTAGAGGAGGCACCTGTGCAGTAGGTTTGTCGCCAATGTATATTCTGTGTGACTGCATCCCTTCCGGAATTCCCACACCGCGAGGCTGCGGCCGAGGTTATGTTCGGCCAACTTGCACAGCAATACGCCAAACGTCAGGGCCCCAAGCGAGGTTTGACATAATAGTGACTACCTGGGCACACTGTTGTAACTCCTTCGCAGGTACTCACGACACTTTGGGGGAATGCTCGTCGGCCCTGCACCTTAAATAAGTCCCAACCGGTTCAAGGACTAGGGTTTAGGCTTTACAAGCCTTCGTCGGACGTTTCTGGCAATGATGAGCTCCATGTGCGAGGAAGGGTCTCTGCCCAAAGCCCTCGGAACCTTAAGCCCCAAACCCTAAACTCCTTAATCCCCCCCAGCTCTAAACCCGAAACCCTTCAAGCCTAAACAAACCCTTAACTCCTCAAACCACTGAAACCCCAGAACGTCAGGCTTCTGAATGTACAAGGGCTTATAGTCATAATCAGGAGCCCCTAGACCTAGACCCTAAAGACTATAGACCCTAAACCCCTCAACCCCTAAACCCTTAAACCCTAAACCGAAACAGGTGAGGTTGCGGAGGGTCCGGGAACTTCCTGAAATCAGCCCTGTAGCCCCAAGCTCGAAACCTCCAAGCGGGTTTAGGGTTTTAGGGTTTGGGGGTTTCAGGGGGTGTTTGGGCGAGGGCTTTAGGTTTAGGGTTTAGGGGTTTGCCTAGGCCCCCAACTACCCTTTATTGTAGCCCCAAATCGCCCCCTTAATGAGAAATATTAGAGCCCTTTAAAGGGTACTTGGGGGGTTCTGGTGGGATTAAGGGTTTAGGGATGTTTCGGGTTTAGGGCTTTGGGTTTAAGGTTTTGGGGTTTGAATTGCCTGATCCCTACCTGGGCCCGGAGAAGCTTACATTGGAAGTCGTAGTAAGGAGCCCACAAAGGTAGGTCATGTAGGGCTCGGATAGACCCTGAACCCCGAACCTTGAACCGCAAAAGCCTCGTTCAGCTGCACCGCCTTAGACCGAGCTTCCAGATTCGCTGTAGCCTGAGGCGACAGCCGAGTGGGTGCCTGATTTAACGAGCCGGGCGCCCGGAGTGTACTTCCCTTGTTTGAGGCCCTTAACCCTCGGATCTAGAAGGTAACCTGTGTTGTGTAGGGGATGATGGGGAACGCAGAATTCTTCATAGATGTACTGTTTAGGATTCAGGATTTCGACTTGTAGTGTGTAGGGTTTAGCGGCGTACGGGTTTGGGTTATGGTGTGGGGTTTGGGGTTGATGATGTAGGTTTGCAGGGATTGAGTGCATGAGCTGGCAATGGTCCCAAAAGCCTTGTACAGATTCGTCTTCGTGCCTGCTTCCTTGAAAATCAGCCTTGAGAGAAAAACCCTAAACTTCACTCTGAAACAATGGCAATTTTTCAGGGATCCCTCTTAAAGACCTAAAGCCCGCAACCCTGAAAACCTAAACCTGAAGACTTGAAGATCCATGGAACGAAGAAATTTCCCGCCCCTCCCCTTTCTCCCCACATGCGGACACACCTACCACGACATCGTCTACCGTCGTTACAACTCCTCATACCAGTTAACATACCTACACACNCCCCCCCCCCCCCCCCCACCCCCTGAAGATGTTTTGACAAAAGCAAAGAAGACCCCAACACACCAGCCACTTCTTTAAACCCGAAACCCCAGACCCTCTTTGCGCTGCCAAGGCTGCACACGTCGGCTTGCGCCTCCCCGCTCGCGTGCATTCCCAGAAAACCTATTTTAATGAAGGGCTGAAAAGGCAGCAGCAATGACAGCAGTAATAGTCATAATGCGAATGCCAGTTTATAATTAAAAATCAATGACTCTTTGAACACTTTGGAAGGCTTAAACAGATTTTAACCGAGTTTAGCGGGCAATGTACCTTGAGGCTCTAGACATGCACTGATCTTACAGGGTCCACGGACCACGGCAGTGCGTAAGGTTAGGCATTAGGACAACTTAGTACAACCGTCATTTTTCTTAGGACTTCAACACAGGCTCACGTGTAAAGCTCCAAGCCTCACAGCCCGATCCCTTCGGACCCTCAGGCACACTCAAAATTAGGGTCCCTTTTTGGGTCCTTAGTATAATGCGGCACCTAATATTATAATATTTAGGGTACCCAAAAAGGGACCATAATTTTGACAAATACCACATAACAGCGTTCACTCTGCATAGATCAGCTGCATGGCAACGATAGTTAAGAGCAGACAGCGTATTAGAATCAAGGCTCTGCATGAGCCCTAAGCTGAAATTCTGAGCTTTAGTGGTAATGCTTAGGGTTTAGGGCCGGTTTAGGGTTTAGGGTTTGGGGTGCCTTAGCCCCATAAACCCTTAACCTTAGGGTGCCTTCATGATGATCAAAGTTCCGTTGGCCGACCGGCTGGAGAAGAGTGGCTCTGGGAATGCTCGAAAAACTCAGAAAAAAAACGCGCCGCTCAGGGTGTCCTTCTTAAGAGTTCCTTTGAGGGCATTCCAGGGTTCCTTAAGGGTACGTAGTAGTTATGGGGTCCCTTCAAGGTTAACAAGGGGTTCCTTTATGGGTTGTTCAAAGAGTAGTAAAAGTAGGGATAACTATAATTGGTATCAGAGACTCTATGGGTTTTACATAAGGTTTCGGTTCAGTGTTTGGAGTTTAGAGCTTACGGTTGAAGGGTTTCTACGCAATCCTATTGTCGTATCTTAGGCCTTTGTTAGGTATTGTAAGGGGTAGGGTGCATGCTGTCGCTCGTACTGACGATTCGTGACATTTTGCTGCGGTTATGGTTTCTTCCGTAAGGACATCCAATAAACCCTAAACCCTAAACTAAACCCTAAACCCTAAACCCTAAACTAAACCCTAAACCCTAAACTAAACCCTAAACCCTAAACCCTAAACTAAACCCTAAACCCTAAACCCTAAACTAAACCCTAAACCCTAAGTCTTCCGGGCCTTCGAGTCAATCGCGTGGCCCGACACTTGAAGTGCCGAGACCCTGGAGCCGAAGCCGAAGCCGGAAATTGCCGAAGGAATAGTAGGAAAAAGAGTACCCTTATTATTAAGGGGCTACTGGGGAACCTAGACTACATGCCCTACTATAGTACCCTGGGCATCAAAACAGCCCAAAAGCCTTATATAGTATGGTCTTTGGGCCCAAAAGCCTTAATATATGAGTCCTTAGATTCCTAGGGGTAGAGGTCCAAAGTGTCTACCGTAGTTTTGACAACCACCCATATAGTAGAATGTAGGGGTTCTATATTCCGGGTCTTTAGGCAGGGTTTCGGGTTTAGGGTTTATAGGGGGTATTTAAGGGTCCCAAAGGGTCCAAAGTACCAATATAGTAGAATGTAGGGCTTCTATATAAGGAATTACATTTGGGAAAGTATTCCCCATAACAGTACCTAGGACCCTTTGGGATAGTAGAAGCCAGAAAGTTGGAACATGGCTTTAGGAGGATTAGTGCTAGGATCCTTTATACTTTACCTTAAGGGCATGTGGATAATGATGTTCCAACTTTCTGGCTTCTACTATAAGTCCTGCGCAACGCCCAAACTTACCTTTGGTTAGTAGGGAATGGAGGAATGGGGTACAATTATAACTACTATTACTACCATTCCTCCATTCCCTACGAACCAAAGGTAGGCAAAGGCGCCCCCACAACCCTCAACTTTTAATTCCCAACTCCTCTGATCCCTCATACTCATTCCGAAAGATTCAGTCAGCTCCGAATAGCATTATGCTGCGCTCCAGAACTTTAGTCTGAACCTAATTGTAAGCCATGAGCCACAGACTCAAAACCCTTCCAAAAAAGTGCTTCAGTCCAGCAACAGAATCCGCGCCTGAAGCCGTACACCTCCCTAAGCCATCAATCAAACCCTAAGCCTGGACTTGGCAGAAGCTGCCTTTTGAAAAGATTTGGGCTCCTTGCTAGGTCCTAACAAAGGTTCGGGGCTTTAGGAGGTTGGGTTTAGTGGTTGAAGGTTTGCTTGGTTCGGGGCTTAGGGTCGAGGGCTTTCGCTATTGCCCAAATGGCAGTAACTTACCACGTAGGTATTATTATTATTTCTTCTTCTTCTTCTTCTTCTTCTTCTTCTTCTTCTTCTCTCTCTCTCTCTCTCGACCCTACGTAGCGGATCGAGGGACTTAGAAAATTGGGGTCTTTGCAAGGTCACCATGTTAGAGCCCTACTTGCTAAGTTCGTTAAGTATACCCCAGACTCTAGATCCTACAAACTGCACATACTCTAAACTTACCTTTGGTTAGTAGGGAATGGAGGAATGGGGTACAATTATAACTACTATTACTACCATTCCTCCATTCCCGACTAACCAAAGGTAGGTAAACGGTGTAGGGTTTAGGGTAGGGTTTAGGTATAAGCCCTGAAAAGCCCATGCACAAATGCTACAACAAATCTGAGAACCCTAAACCCCAAACCCTAAACCTTAAACCCTCGGCCTTAAACCCTTTAAACCCTAAACCTTAAACCCTAAACATTAAACCCTGAGCCTTAAACCCTTTAAACCTTAAACCCTGAACCCTCTGCTCTCCTGGTCGTCTACGGCCTTAGTGTGTGTCAGACTCGCCGATGGCAGGCATTAAAAAGGAGCTCAAAAAACAAAAAACCCTCTGCAGGTGGTCACCGAGGGCGCGTGGAAAGCTCTGCATGCTTTCTACGGCCTCCAGGGCCCTCCTCTCCCGCGCAAGGCGGGGAGGTCGAAGCTCTGAGCCGAACCAGACCCTAGGGTAGAGTTTAGGTGTTTGGGGTTTAGGGTGGCAGGGTGTAGGGTTCAGGGGTTTAGGGGTTTAGGGTTTAGGGGTTTAGGGGTTTAGGGTTCAGAGGTTTAGGGGTTTAGGGGTTTAGGGTTTAGGGGTTTAGGGGTTTAGTGTTTAGGGTTTAGGGTATAGGGTTCAGGGGTTTAGGGGTTTAGGGGTTTAGGGTATAGGGTTCAGGGGTTTAGGGGTTTAGGGTTTAGGGGTTTAGGGTTTAGGGTATAGGGGTTGAGGGTTTAGGGGTTTAGGGTTTAGGGCAGGGTCCTAGGTACTGTTATGGGAGATGCTTCCCAAAATCATACTAGTAATTCCTATTATGGAGACCCTACATTCTACTATATAGGTACTTTGGATCCTTTGGGAGAGCCGTGAGACGGTATACCTTGCGGTATCAGGCATCTCTGTTTTCAGCGGCAAATGCGCTGACGTCGAGTGCCACCTCGCTACCTGCTGGGTTTGTTGCTCCGAGGGGCACACAGGCACCAGGGCTATATGGGAGTTTCCGAAAATTAAGGGTACCCTATTTTGGGGTCCTTGTAATAAGGATCCTACTATTTAGGGTACTATATTAGGGTCCCCGATTTTCGGAAACTCCCATATCAGGGGACCCTAATATAGTACCTTAAATAGTAGGATTCTTATAAAAAGGACCCCAGAGTAAGGTACCCCTAATTTTCGGAAACTCCCATATCAGCCGGCTCGGACCATCTTCGTGGGCTCTTCCCAAGCGAGGCATGCCGTACGGCCATCGCATAGCAGCGTTGAGGGCCGAGACAGCTTCAGTGGTAGAGGAGGCCACTGTGTCGCAGGAGTTGCCGCCGGCATCTTCGGTTCTGGCCGCTTCCGAGCCCGATCCACTGCGGCTTCGATGCTTTGTGAGTGGCCGGCGCCTCACCGGCCGTGGGCTCGAGATGCGCAGCGGCTGCATCCCTCTTTCATATCAGCCGTCTTCGGACGAGGAGACGCCGCAAGGACTGATTAATTTTGAAACCCAGAATCTGTAGTAGGGCTAAAAATGAACGTAATATTCTGGGGATATAGGGCCGGAGTTTCTTAATCAGGTTCCTACAGGACCTTCAACAAAAGATTTCTGCTCTTGTAGAGGATGTAAAAGGTTTCATGAGGGTTCTACTAGCATGTGAGAGCGCGCTCAGCTTTGTTGAGCGAGATATTTGCTCACTCACAGTAGTAGTAGCTGACTTGGCACGCAGATATATACAGGAAAAGGTAAGAACCCAACATGGGTTAGCGCATGTTAATGCCCTAAATCCTCAAAACCCCCGAGTGCTTAAAACAATGACGCCTAAACGGCGCAAGATTTTCTTCGGGACAATGACACAACAAGTAGAATCCGGTTCCGCTTCCCTTTGGTTTAGGGTTTCCTTGGTTTCAGGTATATTTTCCATTTCTCCACGAAAAGCCTTCGGCTGTTGGTGCTTCTGGTTATCATGGCTTCCTTCTACAGCATTTAATAAGCTAGGTTATTCGAGGTAGGTAGGGTTTAGGATTTCTGTGACCTCAGGTCATCGAGATCGATGGACGTGTGGAGTTGGAGATGTACCCGCTGCGCTTGCACGTACATCGTACAGACAAGGTCGGAGCCCAGTCTGTACCCGGAACCCCCCAAGTACCCTTTAAAGGGCTCTAATATTTCTCATTAAGAGGTAATTAGGGGCTACAATAAAGAGTAGTTGGGGGGGGGGGTCTAGGTAGTCTTCTAGTTCATATTTACGTCATTATAGTACTTGTTGTCAGTATTGCTATCATAGTAGCTACACTTACTATCATCAGTATTAATGTTGTTATTACTGTTGTTAGTATTGTGATTCTCTTCATTGTTTATATTATTCTTGTTATTCCAATACTGTCATTATTATTGTTGATGCAAGTGCTGACTATGATGATGATGATGACGGTGATGATGGCAGTTTGTGGTTTATGACTACTGTTTTCTTATCACCATTCTTACTGGCATGGTGTATTTTACTGTTAATCATAAACATACCCCGAACGCTGCATGATGACCCCTTAATGAAACCACACCCGTAATGAAACCATGCCCTACCAGACCCGACACCCTGAACAGCAAGAGCCTGAAGCCCAAGATCCTTAACGGTTTAGGGTTTAGGGGTTTAGGGTTTAGGGTTTGACGTATGTGTGCTTCCATTGCCTGCAGACTGCGCAGGCATGCTTTCCCCAAAAAAACTGGCATCCACAGCATCGTAAAACATGCACATGGGCCGATTGCAGTGGAGGTAAACAGGCTGTGGCAGAGTTTATGTGATTAGGACCCTCTACGATCCATGGTTTTAAAAGCGCATCCACCGCCAAGCCGATGTGTGCCCAAATTCAGAAGCTGCCTTTGCAAACCAACTAATGCACATGGTAAAGATGCCCTAGACTAGAAGCAGAGTATTCTTTTACTCTTCTAACCATGCCTATATCAACCGCAAAGGGTCCAAGTATCATTCTGGTATATACTTATAGGGTATTGTGGGGGTCTAAGTATGTACCATGATGATACTTGGACCCTTTGGGAACCCGATACCAACCCTACATCAACCCTACACTACCCCTAACCGGCAGGCCGCCACTAGGTCACTGGGCTGCTAGGGCAAATCAGGGATCATCTCTCAAGCCCGGACAGTCGGAGAGAGCCATAGAGAGCCTCAAGCACATGAAATGGAGACTAACCGTGTCGTCACAGTCGGATCCTGGATCGGATTTGATGCTGAGTACGGGGTATATAAACCCTATAAACCCTACAATCCTATGGCTATGAACCTTAGCCCCAACTTCGTGGCCCGAACCCCAAACTCTGCAACCCTAAGCACCGTGACGCTTAATGACCGCCAACACCCCCAGCCACAAAACGCCCAAAGCCGATGAGCACGCTGAAGCAGCCCATGAAACCCCAAGACCCGAAACTGTGCAACCCCGAAACCCGCTTTCAGACTAAACCCCTAAACCCTAAACCCCCAAAACCCTACACCCCAAAACCCAAAGCCCCTTTCAGCCTAAAGCCCCAGGCCTCGAAGCTCCAAGTCCTTGTAGGGTAGGGTTTTAGGGTCTACCCGGGCCCTACGAAATCTACATTGTTAGGGCTCCTTATTATGATTTCCTGATATGAGTCCTTCAAAAGGTAGGTTATTTGGGGCTAAGGTACAGTGTAGGGTATCTACACGCAAAAGCTTGCCAAAAGCTTGCATAATACACCAAAACCCTTAAACCCCTACGCCCCTCAGCACATAACCCTAAACTCCAAACTACATCTAAATCCTGCACCCTAGACTGCAGGAATAGCCCAAACTCTCCGTCTGTCTCCAGGCCGGTCAAGTTCTTCTCATGGAGCGCGTCTTGCAGCCGGCCCTCTCAGAGAGCAGATTTGGGATAACCAACTTTACGGTTAGGATCCTATGATATAAGATTGGTTCAAACAGGCATAATAATGGAGGCTATAGGTAGGTTTCAGAAGTCTAGGAATTTAGGGCATCTTCTTTATGTATAGGTGTTTGGGGAGAAGTATTCAGGGTTTTGTCGGGTGGTACAGGGCTTCAGGCTGGTATACGCCCGTGTGGGGGTCTTGTGGCTGTGGGGTTTCAGGGGTTTAGGTACCGCAGGGGTTTGTGTACCGTAACAGCGTACCACAGGGGCCCCGTAGGGTTCCTTGCTATAGTTATACTATAATGTACCCCAAAGCCCCATGATAGGTATGAAGGCCCCTATATTAATGGGTTTCCAAGGCTTGGGGTGTACCCTAAACCCTGATCTGTAAACCTTAAACCCTAAGCCCGTTTACTGCAAGGTTTGAGCAGTTGAGAAGTTCAGGGTCTTTGGCACTGGCGCTGTTCGGAGGGCCTCGGGCTGCGAGAAAGGCACCCTAAGCAGCCCTCAACCGTACAACCCTAGACCCTGAGCCCAGAGACTCTAGGCAGGAGGGGCGTTGAACAAAAGAACCGCTAAACACGGTGCCCGACACGCCTGCAGAGGCGTAGTCCCGATGTATTTCTGAAGTGTCTATTTTGCGTTACGTTCTGGCTCTTAGGCTCCGGGCCGAAGTATGTACATGCATATGTACATACAAATATTTATATGCACATACATACATATATGTATCTTTCTATATATATATATATAGTATCTTTCTCTCTCTCTATATATGTATATATATATATGCATATGTGTGTATAGCAGCACTTGGGTAATTCTGCAATTTTGGGTTTGTTTCCGGCTCCCCGAAGCTGGTTTCAAGAAGGAACCGGGGAGGCGCGCTTTCCGAATTTTAGAGAGCCTCCCTTTGGGTTTAGGGTTTAGGGGTTGAGGGTTTAGGGGTTTAGGGTTTAGATGTTTATAGCGGTTTAGAGGTTTAGGGGTTTAGGGTTTAGAGGTTTAGGGGTTTAGGGGTTTAGGATTTAGATGTTTATAGGGGTTTAGGGGTTTAGGATTTAGGGTTTGGAAGTTTAGGGATTTAATGTACTGCTCTCATCTCGCATCCTCCGTGCTTCTCAGGATCAGCCGAGCTGCCACCGGCGGCGAAGCCAAGCAGGTAGGAGCCATGCCACACAATCGCGCTTTGGGGTATCGTGCAATAGTGAACGTACATATCAATGCATATGACTAGACTTGTATTCATGTGTCTATGATGGGTTATTTGGGGACACTAGCAGGGCAAGGGACTTGCTGTCCTAGTTCCCTGGACCCCCCACCCCCTACGACCCTCTGCTAGAACGCAAATTTTACATGCTAGTGAGAATCCTGAGAGCCGTTGTTGAGGGTTCTTGGGGGTCCCGGCGGCGGGCCTTACCCCCGAAGACGTAAGCCCAACCCCTAAACCCCAAACCCTAAGCCAACAAATTCTGAAGATCCGCTCCCCGCAACCACCAAACCCTGAATAGCCGAAGCTCTTTCCCCGGCACCTCTAAAGCCTTAAAGCACCCCTAAACCCCAAAGCCCTAAAGGCCCTCAAGCCTAAACTCATAACCGAAGAAGATGACCTTTTCGAAGGGACGTGTTCCGACGAAAGGTGGCGTGCAAGCTCCATGGGCTTAGCGATGAGGCATCAGAGATTGTCCGTTCCCCAGAACGAAATTGCATTCTAGCGTCTAGGGGTTTAATGTTCAGATCTATATAGGGCTTTAAATTAGTGGTGGGGGCTTAGGGTAATGCCCCTGGTGAGTAAGCCCCCCTTTTTTCAATACTTTAAAGTATCTGGGGGCGAAAGGCTTGTGGGATCCTTCTTACAATGAAGGGGTTGTGTATACATTGTAAGGGTTTGGGGTTTGTGTCGTATCAAAGCACACCCCAACACCATGCTTGCGTTGCAACTTGTCACTCCGAAAGTAAACCGCACGAGAATCCTAGACGACCTAGACCCCCCAACTACCCTCTAATATACCCCAAATACCTACTATTAAGGGCCAATAGGCCTCCATTGAAGGGCCATTGGGGGGTCCTGGTACTAGACCCTTAGAGCCTATCCCTAGACCCCAGACCCTAATCTCACAAAGGTTTGGTGGGTCCGTCTGTACATGCTGTAAGCGCTGTCAGATAAAGGCACTGTTTCAGTCTACGAGCCCACCATGGGCTAGCCGGCTATGGAAAAGAGTCCGCTACCGTAGGTTAAAAGAAAACTCGCAAAGGTGCTCTGCCACAGCATCAACGACGACCTCGAAGCGGGCGTCACCGAGGTGCCAGCGCACATCACGAACTCGGAAGCTCGAAGGAACCTTTTTTTCAGGCCCTCCCTGCAATATGTAATAACAAGTAGGTAATACATCGTTAATATAGTCTACTATGATGCAGTATTAGTTTAATGTGATATTATATATGATACAGTATAACATCGATCATATAACACTGTTCTAGTAATAAACTCCTGGGGTTCTTATTACAAGTATATCAGAGTCAGAGTCCAGCCCAAAGCTGCCTGGCAGGTCGACGAGAGCCGAGCCCTCAGCCGCAGGGGCATTGAAAAGTTCAGGGTTTGCCCGGACCCCCCCAAGTGACCTTTAATAGAGCCTTGATGGTCTTTAATAGTGGGTATTTAAGACATCGTAGAAGGTAGTTTGGGGGTCTTGGTAAAGGCTTCGGGTTAAGAATTGCGGGGTTAGGGTTTTCTAGTGTTCAGGGCTTCGGGCTTAAGGTTTTGGGTTTTTCGGGTTTTTTAGGGTCTCGACAGTCTTCGAGATTTGGTTTTCGGCTCCAGTGGTTCCCAAGTGCCGGGGTTTCAGGGTTGTGTTAGGTCATTGTTGCGGTTTTTAGGTTTGGGATCAAAGGTTTCAGGGTGTTAGGGCTCAGAGCTTGGGAGGTTTTGGGTGTGTTTCTCCGAAGCTGCACTAAATGTCAAGGAAGAAGGCTCTTGTCCGACTTCCTATCCCTAAACCCTTAACTCTAAACCCTAAACCCGTCCGAATTCCTATCCCTAAACCCTTAACTCTAAACCCCCAGGACCCCCCAAGTACCCTTTAAAGGGCTCCAATCTTTCTCATTAAGAGGTAATTAGGGGCTACAATAAAGGGAGTTGGGGGGTCTAGGTAAACCCTAAACCCAATCTGTCTGCCCTGCCCTATGCCTTTCTCCGGCCCTTTGAGTTGAAATATCCGTCAAGACCACCCCCGGCACTTTGAAGCTTTGGGGCTTAGGGTTTCGGGGCTTAGGGTTTCGGGGCTTAGGGTTTCGGGGCTTAGGGTTTAGGGGCTTAGGGTTTAGGGGCTTAGGGTTTCGGGGCTTAGGGTTTAGGGGCTTAGGGTTTAGGGGCTTTGGGTTTAGGGGTTTAGGGGTTTAGGGACTTTGAAGCCGTATCGCCGGAATGGGGTTCAGGGTTTACCTAGAGGCTCCAAAGTAGTTCCTTTTTGGGGTTCATATATAGAATCCTATAAGGTAATCCCAAAAAGGAACTACTATGGAGCCTATGGGTAGGGCCTTCCCTGAAGGTCTCGGTCTTGATACCCAAAGCGGCCTCAGATGTCCTAAGTAACTACTCAGTCGTGCGCAGGGTTTCTATAGTAGGCTCCCTCCTATGGCCTTGGGTTTGTGTAAATATCCCCAACATACGTATAGGCCTGAAGTACCTACCTTATCGGATAAACATAGACACAGCACAGACAGGCCAAAAAGAGACGTTATGCTATCAAACCCTAAACACCACAAGCGAAGGCAATCCTGTCACAGGATCGACAAGCACTATGCGCGCGCAGACCCAGAAACCACTCACAAGAGCCCGCTTGAGCTCAAAGATCCGGTGTACTACAGAGCCTTTGTCTCACCCACAAACAGCCGATGAAGAAACATAAAGCCCTGAACAAAACCTGCGCGAGAGCCCATAAACCAAACCCTACCTATAGGCCCCATAGTAGTGCGGTTGTGGGATTACCTTATAGGATTCTAAATATAAACCCCACATGGGAACTACTATTGGCTGGCCTTTTTCAGGCAAAACTCTCCATGTGCTGCATTTTCTCGATGGCCACCAGCTCCGCTGACAGTTTTTGTCGTCTTTGCCTTTGGGCTTAGCACCTGTAGGGTTTGGGCCCGGGGGTTTCAATTAAAAGACTTCGGTGTTTTATACGGGAGGGCAGTAGCAAGTCTTAGTTTTTGAATGTTCACACCTGTGCTCGAATAGAATGATGGGTTAATCCAGTAACACATTGAAGCTGGAGGATTGTTAATTCAACCTGTGGCCGCTTGGTAAGCTTTGCCTTCTGGCAGGTTGGTTCTTGATATCTCGTCCCTATACCAAACGATATTTGCATATTTATTGTGAGCTTAGCTTATCTTAAGTCTTTGCATCAGTTTCAGTAAGTGATGACCACCTCTCTGTTGGTCGAACTAGGAGTCTTTTTTTCCTAAAACCGTTGCAAGAAACTAGCATCTAGCAAATGGTGACCTTGAATACAATTGGGTTGCGAACCGCTGTTATTGTACTGGTCAGAGCGCCTTACTGTGCGCACCTGCAAAAGCAGTAAAAATATTAAAACACAACAACCCCGTTGCAAATACAAAGAACAGAACAGTGTACATTATGCACATTTATCTTGATTCAAGCCAGCATAAGCAGTTTTCGTATAGCTCGAGATTTTCAGAGTAAAGTCCGCAATGGTAGACAAGGAGGAGAGTTCCGTGCTCAACAACCAGACGAAAACAATGAATGAACCGGTCTTCCCATAGGAAGGTATGCACACAGAGCTTAACGTACTTACAGGATGAAAGGGCGAAATTCATCGAACATGGCACCGCATAAAGACTTCCAAATGGATAGATAAATTCCCCATAGAGATTATAAAGCTGCGGGTCTTTAACAAGCCAAGGTTGAATAAACTATGGCGGTTAGCCTCTCTCTCTCGATATATATATATATATATACATATTTATACACACAATGGGGGGCACCATATGTATGTAGGTGTGCGTATATATATAATATGTGTCCTGACGAGTGTAAACCCATGTGCACAGCAGATTGAGAAGCCCGTACATCCCGCTGTGCTCGGTGAGGGCACTCGGGATTTGTATATAGTTGTGTATATATATGTATATATATGGGGGCTTTTTCGACTAAGGGAGCAGCCTCGCTTGATTGGGGACGAGTAGTACGATAATTGGCAGGGCAAAACTTCCAGGGCCATAGAACGCCTTGATCCAGCGTACCCCAACTCATGAATTCTACAAGCCGCTAGGGCTCAGAAACCCTAAACCCTCAACCGTAGACTAAACCCTAAACCCTAAAATCCCCCACCCCCACCCCCACCTGTTTTGGGATGAATTGGAACCTTTGAGAGGACTATGTGTGTGTGTGTGTCGTAAAGTCTAATCCGATCGCATGCTGCAGACTAGAAGGCCACCGGCCTCTCTCCCTCTCTCTCGGCCCCCTCTCCTCGACAAAAATGCCCATGCTGTGGCAGGTTGCTCTTGCGCTACCGGGGCGTGCAGCAGGTGAGCCTGGGCAGAAACAGTCGGAAGCCGAGCACACGGACCAAGGGTGTAGAGTCGGGCCTTTGAACGGTTGAGAGGTTTAGGGTTTCGGGTTTGTGGTTGAGGGCAGGGTTTACGATTTCGGGTGTAGTGTTTCTGGACGGTTCAGGGTGAAATGTAGAGGCCTGGGTGAGACGACGGACCCCTAGTCCTTCAGATAAAGAAGCTTGTGAAGCTTGTAAATTTACCAAGATTATTACTTAAGCTTCCTTGTTGAGTATATCATAAAATAGACTCCCGCGGAACCTTGTTCTTAGTTTAAACGCTTTGCGTCGTCCGCCTCGGCCCGGATGTAATTGAAGCAGGTGCAATGCAACCGTTGACAAGATCGTCTGGTGTCCGTCTTTTATGGACCCAAAAAGGATCTCAGCATAAACATTTTACAGGCATATCCCTACCTTATTGGGCTTCATTATCAGGGGTTTTATATGGGATATCCCTATCATTTTTTTGCTTATGCCCAGAGATCCCAATACCCCTTAATTAAGGAATATACCTTAAATCATAATATTAAGGCCTCTATAATTTAAGGTATATTTCTTAATTAAGGGGTATTGGGTTCTCTGGGTGTGCTTCTGGAGGGCCCTAGTCACTGCAAAGGATTAATCAAGGGGTGGGGAAACAGGATTTTTTGTGGGAAACTCTGACCACTTCTGAGGCGAGTTCATTATCGAGGCCTCTGCAATCCTAAACCCTAATGATCACAGTCCCTATAAGCCCCTAAACCCTTAACCCCGTATAATTTGCGCAAGGGGGCCTCTGCAATACATTCTTTAACAGGCAGCGTATCGTCAATTTGATTCAGGTCTTTGGTCTCCCAGGCCTGCGCCCAAACGCAAGCCCTTTATGAAGGTGATATAACTATGCCTACATGGGGGTGGGGCTTTGACAGTATATTGTTAGGTAGTCTTTCGGGGGCAGCATCTGGATAGTAGAGGGTGAGGATTACGAATAGGCGCTGCTAGTATTGTGGCTACTCTTTTGGTTGCTAAGATTGATATCATCCTTTGAAGGGTTCGTTTGTTCATTTTCTTATTAACTGTTATCAACTGTGATTATCATCACCACCGCCGTCGCCGCCACCGCCACCCCTACCCACCACCGCCGCCGCCGCCGCCGCCAGCACCACCACCACCACCACCACCACGGCGACGACTACGACTGTTATTATCATCGCTACGATTGCTACTGCTATTCTTACTGTGCTTTTGTTTAATTCATTACCACTGTTGTGATCGTTGAGAAGGGCCTGTGGTGAACATTCTCCTCGTGTCTTCCACTACAAGCCGCAGCACAAGTGACGTAAAGTACCCTAAGCCGTAAACCTTAAACCCTACTTCTGAATTCTTGTTGAAGCCATCATGTTCTGCTTGGTTGAGCGTTTTGTGGGTACCGTACCATATGCTGACAGTATTCTCAACCTCGGACCTCCAGCTTGGACCTTCATCGCGGGTGTTCACAGGGAGATAGAAATTGCAGTGTTGAAGTAACCCGAAAGGCCGCTCGTAGTACGGGGCCCAAAGCTTCAACCTGTCTTGAACATGGGTCTTTCGACCTTCTTGGATCGGGTTTTTTAGAATCAAGACCTGAACCCTGAACCTCGGGGGCTTACGGCTTTCATGATTTGAGGCTTCGGAGTGTAATGTCGAAGCCTCAACAGTTGCCAAGATTATTCCTCGGGATGCGCTAATATGTATACATATATATGTATATCTATGCACACACACCTTCCTATGTGTGTGTGATATATATATATATAACACAACAAATTCGACCCCAGACTCTTGTTCTAATCAGTAAGGCCCAAAAACATTACGTGATAATCATATACTCCCCCCCCACCCGGCTACACCCAGTCAAGGGTCACTCGCCAATGATTGTTCCCTGGGTTTCGTTTGGGAATGTTCCCCCCCCCCCAAAAAAAATCGCCAGCGTTTTGCGTTTGGGAACTTTCCGGGAAGAGAGAATAAGGTGCGTTTGGGTTGGCGGGTTGCGTTTTGAAATCGTTTGCGTTTGCGTTTGTGCGTTTGGTGCAACTAAGCTCAGTACAAAGGTCCTCCTTAGGGTCATGCCTACTATATATATATATATACATCCACTATATGTGTATATATATATATATACATATATATGTAATTATGTAATTATGTGTGTGTATGTATGTATGTATGTATGTATGTATGTATGTGTGTATGTATGTATGTATGTGTGTATTATATATGTATATACATGTGTATGTATATATACATATATATATAAATATAAACGTGTTACATACTGGCACCTTTAATTGGAAACGTAACATAGGTGCCTTAAGCCTGCTCCTGGTTCAGAATAGCCGCCTGTGAAGTCCTGAGGGGTTTGGGATTTGAGGTTTAGGGTTGCGGTGTGCGACTTTCCTCAGGCCTACACAGCAACGCTGGCAAAAACCACGGGCACGTTGGCTTGCAAAACCTGGGTCGGGCGACCCAAAGGGACACGTTAGCATCTAAGGTTCAGGTTGTTCGGACTAGACTGACTAGATAAAACAACCATGAAGCACACCAAACTCTTTCCAGGGGATCTTCCTTGCGCGTGCGCTGTCTGTTTTTTGGGCCAAGCAGTTGCAGCATATTGCAGCCTAAGTTGGGGCAACAGGTGAAGGCAGTAATCTGGCGTCAGGCCGAACCCCAACCCAAGAACAGGAAGCCGTATCCGTCTAGGATGGGTTGTCCAAGATAGATAGAAATCACGTGCCTTGACTCCCCGTGCTACACTGCAAGAGGCTCTTCAGATCTAAGACGGATGGATGGAGAAACATATGTATTCAGACGTCTGTAGCCTTCCTGCACAATGATCTGTAGGAGAACAGCGGCCCTGCCGAAGATAAGAAAGATGTCCTGAACCTTTCCTGCAGTCACGGAACGACCACCCCTTCAGTCCGTGAGCAATGCACACACAAGCTCTCTCAATATTCACCAGAAATCCATGATATAACATTATAACATATGCCCAAATCCATAGGTACATGCAGCATCTCGTACTCAGCTATATCATAACAGCATGCCTTTGTGCATCCAGCGCCTCTGTGCGCCAAGGAAACACTTGCTACATGAACGCCTCGATCCAGTGTCCGGCTCTTGGATTCGAACTTCAAGGGACGCCGACCTTGCAAAATCCCTTAGTTCAGGAATAATATACCTTCAATTATAGTAGGACCCGGTTCAGGAACCCTGATATGACTTAAGGTCTATGCCTTCGTTAAGGGAATTTTCAAGGTCTGGGGCTTTTAAGGCAATTTAAGGTTTAGGGGATTCGAATTTCAAGCGTTTCAGGTTTAGGATTCAAGGCTTTAGGGTTTAGCGTTTAGGGATCTAGGGTTTAGGGATTTAGGGTTTAGGGCTTTAGAGTTTAGGGCTTTAGGGCTTAGGTTTTAGGGTGGGTTCTTGGTTTAGGGTCTGGGGTGCAGGGCTCAGGGTTCAAAATTCTTGGATTAGTAGGGGTTTTGAAGGGTGCGGTAAGGGTTCCTGTGAAGGTCGCTGGATACTACACGGGGCTATGGGGCTTTAGTGTCGTAAGTTATGGGGTTTGGGTTTCGACGGTTTTGTGTTGAGTTTCGCAAGGATGTTAGTTGCAACACCGTCATTGAAGCACCTGTAATGACATGCTAACCTCAACTTGCACCTGTTACTTTGCTTCGGTCCAGTTCACGCTCGCTGCACAAGACCGATTTTTCGACGGCGCTACTGTGAGCTTGCACAGAATGGGGTCTAAGCTCCATACTTAAGCTCTGAGCCCCTTAACTTTTGAAGCCTGGCCCTTAAATCCTTCAATGCAGAGTCGCAGGAGCTGGTGTAGTAACTACGAAGCTGAAGGTTTCGGATTTGCAAGACTCAGCCAATAGATAAGAACAAGGTCATCGACAGTGTGAGAAGTTTACTACTGGCTTTATCACGATGTCAAGCTGTAGTGATTACAAGAATACGACGACAACACACAGGACATGAAAGACCTGTTGAGGGTCATGATGGTTCCAATACATAGTATTACTAAGCCCGGAACCCCAAACTCTAAATCCTGTGTACCACAGGTGCGGGCAGGAGCAAAACGGAGCTAAAAAATTGACAAAATACATCCTGAAACCCTGAATCCTAAACCTTGAAGCCTCAGCTCGAAGCCCAAAGGGCTTGGTTTAAAAAGCTTCCGTCCCCGCCAGGTTTGGTTCACTCACCGTTCTTGTCGGAGTACTTCCAGTCAGCGTGACCTGGCGCATTGAATCACTTGAACAACTCCGGCCCGTTCATTCTGAAATCGTTGTCTCAGGGTTTTCACTTCTTCGAACGGTCGCCTCTCATTCTCCACCTGAAGCTTGGCCAACAAGAAAAATACAACATAACCTACAGTTTACAGCATCCTCATAAACTCGATTTCAGCAGTTATTATAAAAAGCCCCCCATACAAACAAAATAGCTGGTGAGTTTAATTGATGTTGAGTCGCCATGGCATCATAGTCTTGAACCCCCTCCCCTAAACCTTCATCTAAAGTGCGGTCCCTTTTCGGGTCCCCAAAGTAGTACCCTATAGTTTAGAGAACTACGTATTTAGCGCACTCGCGCAGAAAGTTTAGGTGTGGCGAGGTTCGATCTTTTTGTAACCTCATTTAGGGTTCAGGGTTCAGGTTTTAGGGTCTTGATGCAACGGGTTGAGTTGCATAGCAAGCTCTGCGAGCTGTGGGCTCGCTAATTGGAGCAATGGGGCCTAAATAATTACCCACACTATTGTGGGCGGTTCCCTGTTGTAATTATAGCATAATGGGCCCAAAGCTCCTATTCTAATTATTAAGGCCCCTGCATTAATAGCAGGACCGGAGTGTGAGCTGCAGGATAGTTTCGGGAGTCTTGAGCAGCTATTGCAGCCCGAGACTCAGCCCATACCCAAGGTAGAACTTGCCTGAATCCCATAAAGGAACCTATTGTTTTGTAGGTTCTAACCAAAAAGACCCTACAAAAAAGTAGGTTCTGGTGGGTTCAGGTAGAGCTACGAAGCCTTAAACCATCCATCTTCGACGCTTGTAAGATCGTGGAAGGTATCTTTACGACGTGAATTTGGCGAGCAAGTGGGGTATGGCCGTGCCCTCGGGCTTGTTGCTTTCGGGGTGAGTTAAGGGTTTGCGATCCTTGCTGTTTTGGGTGTTCTGAGTTTGGAGTGCTTCCTGCTTTGAGTTCAGGCAAGGTTTTGTAAGCCCTAAACCCTAAACTCTAAGCTGCAAGTCCTGCATCTAAAACTTTAGGCCCTGTGCCTGGCAGTGCTTCGGTCGTGGGCCTAGGTTTGGGGCCTCTTCGGATTCACGGGGTAGGGGGCTGGGTTAAGGGTTCAGGGTCAGGGCTTGCCTTAACATGTTTAATGTTAAGTAGTAGACTAGGCAATCTTTAACGTTTTTGGGGTACTAGAATCCCTATATAAGCTTAAGGGTTATACTGGACAAATGAGTTTGGGTAGTTCTTTAAATTAGGGTCCCCTAAATTTCCTAAATGGGACCCTAACTTAGACAACTGCCCATTTAAGCTCCTGTGGATTAGGGTTTAGGGCTTGGGGTTTGGAACCTGTTCATGGGGTTCTTGTGGCCCGTCCTCGATCGACAGGTCACAGCAACTTTTTCTTAACCATACGACAGGGTTTCCCGTAAGGGTGGGCGGCCAGAGATCCACAGTCGAAACCGTTATTTCCAAATTAATTACCCCAGAACCTCAATGAGGGGACATCGACTACGGGCGTGGCTTTCCTTCCTCGTACCTTTCGTGACCTCGAGACAGATTCATGCTTTGGGCTTCAAGGTTTACGGGTTTAGTGTTACAGGTTCTGGGTTTCATGTGGGATGCTCCTGTCAATATCACAATCAGTGTTCAATGCTGGTCCTTTATCATAACAGTAGACTCAGTAGACCAACAGCCTGAATATTGGGACCTGCCTGAGCGACCGCAAAATGTCCAACAAAAAGAGCCTGACACATCCTCCTGGCTCCTACGTCCTTATAACATCTTACAAGGTTGCATTGATCCTGCAAACCCCAGCATTATACTTATTTAAGGCCCGCTTATTACACGAAATTCCCAGGCCGGAAAGTTGGCGATCGCTTTCGCTGATCTTTTCCAGGACATGCACGAAGCACGGACGCAAGGCCTGCCCTTGGCCTGCCCTTCATATTTTTAGGGTTTGAGGGTCATGGTTTTCGGGTTTAGGATTTACAGTGCAGGGGGGTCTCCGGGTGTTGGGGTGTTCTGCAGGGTTTGAGGGTTTAGAGCTTAGCCTTAATGCTCAGAGCGTCGGGTTCCAGGATGTGGCAAATATGATTGCTGGAGTTCACCGTGTAGGGTCAATGTGCTTATGCACCGTGCCTAGTTTGGTACGCACACTTTAGCAGCAGTAGTAATGGTCGTCGTCGTGGGGGTGGCAGTAGTAGTAGTAGTAGTAGTAGTAGTAGTAGCAGTAGTTGTAGTAGTAGCAGTAGTAGCAGCAGTAGCAGTAGCAGTAGCAGTAGCAGTAGCAGCAGCAGCAGTAGCAGTAGCAGTAGCAGTAGCAGTAGCAGTAGCAGTAGCAGTAGCAGTAGCAGTAGCAGTAGGAGTAGGAGTAGGAGTAGGAGTAGGAGTAGGAGTAGGAGTAGNAGTAGCAGTAGCAGTAGCAGTAGCAGTAGCAGTAGCAGTAGCAGTAGCAGTAGCAGTAGCAGTAGGAGTAGGAGTAGGAGTAGGAGTAGGAGTAGGAGTAGGAGTAGTAGTAGTAGTAGTAGTAGTAAGCCGCAAGAGTAGTGGTAGTAGTAGTAGTAGCATTAGTAGCAGCAGTAGTAGTAGTAGTAGTAGTACTAGTAGTACTGTAGCAGTGGTGGTAGTGGTAGCAGTCGTGGCAGTGCCAGTGCCTGGCAGTGGCAGTGGTAGTGGCAGCGGTAGGGCAGTGGCAGTGGTAGCGGTAGTGGCAGCGGTAGGGCAGTGGCAGTGGTGGTAGGACGGAGTATATCGCCATGGCACTTCTGGTTGTGGGTGTCTCCAAACCCACAATCAGCCCTCCTGGCAGCAGCCTCTTTGGCTGCTGCTACTGGTATGTTTCTGGCTTTTACATACCTGTGAGTTTTCTTGTAATCTCACGTATAACCCCTAAACCTTAAGCCCTAAGCCTTAAACCTTAAAACCTTAAATCCTAAAGCCCTATACTTTACTGAAGCCCGAAGCCCTAAACCTCAAACCCTAAGCCCTAAACACTAAACCCTGAACCCTAAATAAACCCTAAACCTAAACCCCTAAACCTTATAAACCCTAAGCAGCTGTAAACCCTGACCCCAATTGCTGCGAGGTTCTCGGGTGGTGGCACCGCGAGACTTCAAGCGACCCTGGGACGCAAGATCAGATCCCTTGGGCCTGTTTAAGCGCTTAGGGCTTCAGGGTTTAGGGATTTCGGGTTTAGGGTTTGAGAGAGGGTTTAGGATTTTCGGATTTGTGATTTTTAGGGCTTCGGGTTTGGGTTTTAGGGATCAGAGCAGGTTTTATCAGGTATAGTGGACGGGATCCACAAAGGATTCATAAAACATCTAGATGTCACGAGACTTTTGTTGGTTGGGTTTACGGTTCAGGCTTGTTTTTGTGTTGGGGTGTAATTACGCAGTGCAGTGTTTGGAGCTTGCTCTGCAGGGCACTTAACGGAAATCCATATGCATTGGGCATTGGGGGGGCTCGGGTATCCTCTCGATACCATAGACAGGCAGATGGGACACAAAACCCTAAACAAGGCCCTAGACCCCAAAACCCACTCCCGAACGGTACATGACATGAAGGCTTTGGGGAGCTGTAAATACTAGGCTTTCAACAGTCTTCCGATCCTTGTCCTGGAGTCGAGGATTGTTTTGGCTGCAGGGGGCTCTAGTCTGTTAAGAGTCCAGGGTTTAGGGTTGAGTGTTAGGATTTAGAATTTTAGGGTTTAGGGTTGAGTGTTAGAATTTAGGGTTTTAGGGCTTAGGATTTGGGGTTCAAACCTCCATGGCCCAGTCAACCCGGTAGCTGGAGATCGCCCGGGGAAGTATTCCGCATGCCTGGAATACAATTTCGGAGGACTGGCTGCCCCACTTCGAGCCTTAGGGTTTAGGGTGTAGGGTCCTCTTTGGTGGAAGTTGCCGCAGAAAGAAAGCTATGGGCAAATCCAGGGAAGAACGAGGCACAAAAGAGAAGAGCTCACACTCTAGTCTAGACTGTAAACGCCTAGCCCGAAAAAAACTATTAGACCTAAACGTATCGTTGAACTGCAAAACCTGTACCCTTAGCCCTAAACCCATCACCCCGAGACTTGGCAAAACTTGAAACAGTCTCACTGCACCCGCGACAAAACCTTCGGCTTTAAGGGCGCCAAAACCCTGAACCCTCAACCCCAAACTAAACTCTAAACTAAGCCCTAAACTCCAAAGGGCTTTTTCAAAAACAAACCTAAACTCCGAGGTCTGTTTTCCGACTTCAAGCCTCAGTTCGCTGGCTGGAAGCAGCAGGACGAGGGGCCTGGAAGTGTGGGTCTTAGGCTTTTAGGGACTTAGGATTTTTGGGGTTTGTTGTTCGGTTTTGTCTTGGGGTCATACCTACAGTCTGCACTACTTCCGTTTTTGATTGAGCCATTCTATATTGAGGATCCCCCCCCAAAAGGAGCTATACTGGAGACTATGGGTAGGTTTCAGGAATTCAGGGCTGACAGGTTACGAGTTGATGATTTGGTGATTTTTGGGGCTTGAGGATCGGTGGTTGAGGGTGGATGTCGAGATAAGATTTGGGTTCCCCATGCTTTTGAGGCGAACTTCGAGACTCGGTTCAAAACTCTGGACGTGGCGCTTAAAGTTTATAAGGTCTATACAGCCCTTCAAAATCCAAGGTGATATTATTGTTGCTACTATTATTATTATTAGTATCGTTATAACTATTGTTATTATTATTGCTGGTATTATGTTTATGATCTGTACTAAAACCCCAAATGCTAATACGCTATCACCCTAAAGCCCTCAACCCTAAACGCCCCAAAAATATCCACACGTGGTGGAAGCCATAGCCCGACACCATTGTCGCTGCGGCGTGCGAGCTCTGCTCTGCATCCCGCCGGCTTGGACGGCCCAAGTGAGTTGGACATAGGCCCTCGTGCGCGCTGCGGATTTCGATCGGGAGGGGTGCGTTGGCCAGGTCTTGGACCTCTACGGCTTGGTCTCCGTCCTTGCCGCAGAGGCGGGCCACATCCCTTTCCTGGGCGAGTATCGGGCCGACCTTTCTGCAACCTCTGCCTTTCCTGCACCGGCCAACGGCTGCCGCAGACCGAAGACGGCCCCGTCGGAGCTGGCAGGTCTTCAGCCGGTAGTACAGCGAAGCGAAGCAACCGCTTGCAATGACCTCCGACTGTCGACTGTGGAGGGGCGACTGCACCAACGCCTGAAGCCTACTAGCTAGTATGCCCGACACAACCTCTTCCGAACACTTCAAATCCGAAACCAAAAGCTCAGCAGGTAGCAACATATATAATTAACATACATTATATATCGCTTTGCAAAGAAACTTAAAACATAGCAGCATCATTACACTGACCATTATATAGCAAGCCCTTAACCCCAAGCCTGAAGGGCTGATCCCTATAAGCCAAGCCAAAACACCCTAAATCGTCTAAACCCTTAGCCCCAAACCTAGACCTTCAGCTTCGAAAGGGCTTGGATGGATTTTCCTAAGGGTCCATGTGCTCATATAGTATGTACTTTGGCAAGAAAGTAGTTCCTGTATACGTATTTTAGGGCTAAAGTATACACTATTTGGGAGCTTCCGAAATTAGGGGTATACCTCATTTTGGGGTCCTTGTCCTTGTAATAAGGAATCTCGGAATTTTGGGCCTTTGGACCCTTGATTTCGGGATGCCAGGATGCGCAGGAGTTCCTCTCCATGTTCTTGGCTGGGCTCAGCTTGGGCCTTGATATACTTGTCGGGTTAGGGTTTAGTAAGTAGGGTTTAGGGTTAAGGGGATAGTTTATAGGATTTAGGGTTTAGGGTTTAGTTTGCGTAGGGTTTAGTTTACGTAGGGTTTGGGGTTCAGGGTTTAGTTTAAGTAGTTTAGGGTTTCGGGTTTGGGATTTAGGGGCTCTGGGTTGCGGCTTTAAGATCCCGAGGGACGGGTTTAGCAGCGCGACAGGGCTTCAGTGTTTCTTGGACATGGGGTTTATAGGGTTTCTCGGAAAGTTGAAGTATGGTTCTGTGAGGTGTAAGGCATTAGACCTCATTAAGCCGTAAACCCCAAACCCTCAACCCTAAGGAGGAAGAAACGGGTCAGCTTCACTTCAAGCGGTTGATTCAGGCGATCAAAGATGGGCGTGCGGGCCCGTGCCTGCACCTTCCTCGCCACGGCTTCAGCACCTGTCTGACGCTGAAAGACTACCAAGCCTAAACCCTAAACCCTACCAAGATGATTCTGGAGCCATGTTCTGCATCCTCTGGCAGAACATGCCTCTCTCCATGCTCTCGGATGAGAGTGAGACCCTGAATGCCTTTAAGGCCCTGAAAATCCGATGTCTAAGACCTGGTGCTCCTAAATTCGAGACTAACACCCGGCTCTAAGAGATCTCGTTGGTTTCAGGGTTTAGGGTTTAGGGGATTTTCGGTGTCTGGGCATTCATGAAATGAACCTCCGGATTGGTCGTGTAATAGCGCGTGAACAGGTTTGAAGAGTTCTGCTCGGAATTATGTGAGTGTGTTGCAGAACTGAAGGTCGATGGTGTTCAAGATGTGAGGTCTTTTTTATCTTCAGATTATGGCTTAAGGTTCAAGCATGCACCAAGCAAGATGCACAGGATTCAGATGTCGACTCAGGCAACATAGGACATATGGGCTTGAACGTTACCTGGAAGCCTGTTATTTAGGGATCCTGGTCCTTGTTCTACGTATATAGCCAAAACGGACCCCCAAGCTTTATGCTACTTATCAAAGCCCGGTTCCGATGACCCTTGAGCACAGAAAGATTTCCTTAAGCCGGCAGTGAAGGCGACGATGTGAACAGGACCACAGTGAAGCCCTACAGAGAGCTGAAGGACTCTCCAATCTATAGTTTTGCTGGGTTTAGGGTTCAGGGTTCCGAATAATTAGTTGTGTTCCCTTATGGTCTTTCTAAAATATAACCATAGAGTTAAAATATAAGGTACACCGGAACCCTATTTCAATTTATGATTTTTCGGGCCCTATAGTATGGTGTCAGCGGATTCGGGGTGGGCGATCTTGGGCCCGGTATGATTGCCTGTTCATCCCCTACAGATTTGGGTCGGAAGGCTGCAGCATTGGTGGGAGAGATCGACATGATGCCGAATACCCTAAACCCTAAACCCTACACTGCAAGGGCTAAGCAAATGTACAGAATGCCTTGACGCCCGGCAGTTCACTGGAAAGCCGATCGGAAGGTATGCTGTATGTAGGTGTTAGGTTGTCGTGTTGTATTGTACTGGTTTAACCGAACGTCGGCTGCAACTGTGGTCACTGAGCAGTGCCATTCCGGTTGGGGCCTCACAGGTTTGTTTTCAGGGTTCAGAGTCTTGAACACACGGTGATGTCAACAAAGGCCCCAACCATCGGCTCATCCTGGTAAGGAATTCTAGCTGTATCTGCAGTTCGAAAAGAGCCCATAAAAAAAAAGAACTACATTAACCCCCTAAACGTTCCATCCTGAGGAAGCCCTGGATCCTCCAGACCTGAACCAGCAACCAACCCCTAAGTTAAGGACGAAGCCCTGTACCCGTAAGTCCTCAACATGTGGGTAGTTGTCAAAATTAGGGTCCCTTTTGGGGTGCCCTAAACAATAGGTGCCGTATTACAATAGGGACCCAAAAGGGACCATAATTTTGACAACCACCCATGTGACAGCTGGCCCCATTCTCGGCTAGTTCCGTGAGGAGCACTGTCAGACCCGACTCTCGGAATCATGAGGGGCTGTATTAAGCTTTGGGGTCGTAGTCTATATATCTTGCAGGATAACAAGGAGCCCTGCTAAGGAACGGCTTTACTGGTCATTCAGACCCTTACATTTGTATGTATGCCAATACCAATAGTAGACCGGGCAGCCCCTCTGAAGGTCGTCGGGCCGATATTTCAGAGCCCTGTAGAAGCTCCATGGAACCTGTCAAAGCCTTATGATATAAAGAAAGAACATGTCCATTTCCTCAGGCCGTTTGGAGAAAATCAGGGCACTTTGTGGGACTTCGCAAAAACCGTACAGAATGCCTCATCACCCGTAAAATTTAGACCGTACATAGCCCTATTGCATCTGAAATCTTTAGGGCTCAGGAAATCCCATCGCAAGCCTATGAACAAGTTCATAACACCCATCAGACGGCAAGAAGCCGCTCAAATTCACGTACTTCCTTTTAGCCCAAGAGGACTCAGAGAGTCGTCCCGACGAGGAGGCCTACCGACTTGTCGTTTAGGGTTCTTGAAGCCCTCTACGCACTCCTTGTTTTGGGTACCAAAAGCAACTCAACAGGGTATCCTCAGCAAGACGGTCCATGTATGCTACGATTGTGCAATTAGGACGCCCACCCCTCTCAAGAAAGAGGCATGAGTTTGGATTGATTTTTGGGGCCTAATCGGTGGTAGTATAAGTGGAATCTCTTGTTTATGCTTCTGAGTTGCCCCATACCCAGGCTCCTATTAGCTCTCACACAGTGACACCTGTGGCAAGTGGCAGTTCAGAAAATGTTGAGGTGTCCGGAACAGACCAAGCATATTCAGCTTGCCGGTGTGCCACTCTCCGAGCTTCCTAACAGACTTGCAGATTACCCGAACGGCTGGAACGAGGCCCTGCCGCTGGCGGTTTTTAGATCATGGACGCAAGTCGTTTCGGGTTTAGGGATTAAGATGGTGTCTTGAATCTTACTGTGCAGCCGTGCAAGTGTCTAGGCTGGCAGTGTTGAGTAAAAGGAAGTCGGAAAAGGAAGTCGGGTCTTCGCTTTCCTATGACCCCTGTTAAGATAGAATACTATAAGATCCGACAAAAACCCAAGTAACAATCCTCAAGCTACTCTAAACCCTTATGACACAGCTCACTCCAGCCCAAGCCCAGTTCATCATTGCCCACGCAAGCAGCGCGTCTGTTTCGGATCTGCTGATCGCGTTAGACACCCTGGCACCAACTCGCGTATGCTGTTTCCAATTTATAGATGACTCCTTTACGCTCCAGTCCACCGTGGCCGGTGTCAACGAAGCCTGCAAAGCCGCAGATACCTTTTGTCAGCTGTGGAGGCATCGTTTTGCCGGTGGTAGNTGTTTCCAATTTATAGATGACTCCTTTACGCTCCAGTCCACCGTGGCCGGTGTCAACGAAGCCTGCAAAGCCGCAGATACCTTTTGTCAGCTGTGGAGGCATCGTTTTGCCGGTGGTAGCAAAGGCCCGACATTGATGCCAGTTTCTTGTGCCTTGGCGGGCGACTGCTTTACCGAAACCCTGTGTGGAAGCCGCCCGCAGCTCGTCGATTCAATGAAGATTCTGGGATCGGTTTTTGATAAACATCTGACATTCGAACTGGCCTTGAATGTGGCTTGCGCCAAGCTGCTGGACCAAACTCGTTTGCTCACCAACCAAGTTCGGCAACTGGGGCTCGGCACTTCTGTTTTGATAGATGAGCTGCATTCCAGAATTTTCCCGTCTGCCTTGTTTGGGATTGAAGTAGTCGCTAGCTGCGGCTTGGGGTGGAAGGCTGTGCAGGTCAAACTCAACCAGACACACTACATGTTGGCAAAAGAGATGCTTGGTGTGCCTTGTCTTCGGCTTGGGAAGGGTGGGCATGCGAGACTATTCCAGGAACTTGGCATCAAAATGCGTTTAGGCACCAGGATTGCCGTGCGCATTGCTCTGTGCCGTGCCAGAGCTCTGAGCATGTCACCCGGGCTGCTTGCTGCGGCACCCTTTGCCGTGGCACTGCAGCACCAAGGCCAAAACTGGCTCCTTCAAGCTGAAGTTATTTCTTCTGCGTGCCTTATTGGTATTCAGCAAGATTACCTGGATTCAGGGCCTTGGCTTCAGATTTTGCGAGAAGGGAAAGAAAACTCTGCAAAGCTGGCTGTGCAATCGTGGAAGAAGCATGTGGTGTTGCCTGCTNGCAAGATTACCTGGATTCAGGGCCTTGGCTTCAGATTTTGCGAGAAGGGAAAGAAAACTCTGCAAAGCTGGCTGTGCAATCGTGGAAGAAGCATGTGGTGTTGCCTGCTGCTTGGCGCTTAGAAACCAGCTGGTTCATGACACAACTGCAAGTCCGGGGCCCGCAGGGCTCTTTGCCTAGAGCTACGCCGGCCTTTGCGCAGATTGTGCCGCGACTAGGAATGAAGGCTTCTGGAGATGCCTCAGAGCATGGATGGTGGCCAGATTGACTGGAGGCATTCCCCTCGCCATTTGGTGCTTTTGGATGGGGGTGCCAGAAGCTCTAGACATCTGTCCAGCGTGTAGTGTANTCTGGAGATGCCTCAGAGCATGGATGGTGGCCAGATTGACTGGAGGCATTCCCCTCGCCATTTGGTGCTTTTGGATGGGGGTGCCAGAAGCTCTAGACATCTGTCCAGCGTGTAGTGTAGAAAGTGTGAGGCTAAGCCATTTTGTGGATGCTTGCCCGGCGTTCACAGCTCTACGCTGTGGATCGGGCTGTTCGGCGTCGCTCCTGCAGGATACAGATTCCGAAGAAGAACTGCAGCAGAAGGTGCAGTCACTCGGCAGGGTAGTTCGTCTCTTGGTGCGCTGGCGCCTGGGTTAGGAATCCTGCGGAAAATCCAAAGAGCCTTGGTTGGATCATGATGTGGTGGCCCTGAGACCCGTCTGGGTAGTGGCGCCCACACATGACTTTCTGCCCATTCCTCGGAAGGGCCGCCGTCANGAATCCTGCGGAAAATCCAAAGAGCCTTGGTTGGATCATGATGTGGTGGCCCTGAGACCCGTCTGGGTAGTGGCGCCCACACATGACTTTCTGCCCATTCCTCGGAAGGGCCGCCGTCAGGGTGGGGGTTCTTTTTGGGTATTTTTTTAATGTTTTTTTTGTTTTTTTTTTTTAATGGTTTTCCGTTCGGCAGACGCGCGAGTCAGTCAGTTGGTTGACAGCCGACAGAGCGGTCAGTCAGTCGGAGAGCCAACCGAGCGGTCAGTCAGTCAGTCAGTCGTCAGCCAACCGAGCGGCCAGTCAGCCAGTCAGTCAGTCGGTCAGCGGGCAGCGGTGAGTCAGTTAGTCAGTCAGTCGGTCGTCCAGCGGCAGCGGTGAGTCAGTCAGCCAGTCAGTACGTCTACCAACCGAGCCGTCAATCAGTCGGGCTGTTGATCTGGCGTTGCACCTGCAAGCCAGTGAACCGCAGGTCCTCGCGCGGTTGCGTTTGCAAATGCGGGGGCCCCCCCCCTTTCTACAGCGCCGTTGTGCTTTAGCGAACGCCGTACCATCAAGAGCGCTTTCTGGCCATGTGCGATAGGTTGTAGCAAGTCAAGCACATAACTCTTCTGAGACTTTTCTTTTCACAGCCCGTCCTAGGGGCCCACCCCCCGCTTTATGGTTGGGCCTCGCAAGCTAAGATATATGGTGAACTGTTTTCGCCGAATGAGGGGTTGTGAAAGACGTATATGGTGAACCGAAATTACCAAATAAGGGGGTGTGCCTCAGATATATATATATATATGATATATTTTTATCCGGAATCGCCAAATGAGGGGGGGGTGTTTAGCACATATCATGAACCGTTATCGCCAAATGCGGGGGGCATGTTTAACATGTATGTCGAACCGTTATCGCCAATCGAGAGGGGCACGTTCAAGATACAGGATGACCCGGAATTACCAAATAAGGGGGCGTGCTTTAGATATATGGTGAACTGGAACCACCAAATCTGGGGCGTTCTTCAGATATATGGTTCAAGATACCAAATGAGGGGGGCGTGTTTAAGATATAGGATGAGCCGTTATCGCCAACTGAGGGGAGCGTGTTCAAGATGT
>BGNK01000576.1:143195-184386 GCA_003297005.1 Symbiodinium sp. clade A Y106 | reverse complement strand
GGGTTTAGGGCAGTTTAGGGTTTGGGGGTGTAGGGTTGAGGGGTTTAGGGTTTAGGGCAGTTTAGGGTTTGGGGGTGTAGGGTTGAGGGGTTTAGGGTTTAGGGCAGTTTAGGGTTTAGGGGTGTAGGGTTGAGGGGTTTAGGGTTTAGGGCAGTTTAGGGTTTAGGGGTGTAGGGTTGAGGGGTTTAGGGTTTAGGGCAGTTTAGGGTTTGGGGGTGTAGGCTTTCGGTTTTAATGTTGTGGGCTTCAGGGGCATCTTCCGCTCAGCTAGTACTAGTACTAGTACTCGTAGTAGTAGTAGTAGTACTAGTACTAGTACTACTACTACTACGACGACTACTACGACGACTACTACGACTACTACGACTACTACGACTACTAGGACTAGGACTACTACGACTACGACTTCGACAACGACGACTACTACTACCACTACTACCACGCCTACCACTACTATCACTACAACCACCAGCACAACCACCACCGCCACCACCACCACCGCCACCACAACCGCCACCATCACCACCACAATCACCGCCGCCACTACCACCACTTGTCAGTGGTAAAAATCACGGATTGGATGGAGTTTGTGTTTCGAGGTCGTGCATGTTGATATGACTCTGTGGGAAGAGCTTGCTTGAATCGATTTAGGGCATGGCTCATGGCATAGACTCGCAAGTTAAGAAGTCTTGAAGACTTGACCACAGGCCCCAAAATCACAAACTCCAAACTCTGAAACCTGTCACCCATAGCAGACACCCAACGGGCCTGAAACAGCCGAGGTGTCCTAGACCCGCTCTAAACCCGAAGCCCCTGGAGCCCACCTTAGACGCCCGAAAGCCCTCAACTACTGTAGAACCCTACGACAGATCTCTTAAAGAATGTTTTTAAGGATTCCTTTAAAGGAGCCCTATTCTAGTCATTAAGGCCCCATACCCTAAACGTAAACCCTAAACCCTAAACCCTTAAACCCTAAAGCCAAGCCCTATAATATACCCCAAGACCCTATTCTGGTTAATAAGGCCCCTATAGTGGCCGAGGTGAAGAGCCGTTCCCAAGTCGTGCTGGACCTCGCCCTCCCATGGAAGCCCACTTTGGGTTCACCTCGCTGAATGGTTTAGGGACTGTAAGGGCCTTTAGGGTTGAGGGTTCTTTAACCCTAGGGATCTAAGGACTCATATATTAAGGCTTTTGGGCCCAAAGACCGTGCTATATAAGGCTTTTGGGCTATTTTGATCCCCAGGGTAAGGTATATGAGGCCTTTCGAGGTCTGGGGTTCAACGTTTTGCGCTTTTTCTTTGAGCTCTAGCTGTTTTTCGGGTTTAGGTTTCAGGCTGGTTTCACGAAAAAGAGCAGATCCTGGCCTAAGCCGCATCAGGGTCCGGGTTTGGGGTTTAGAACTCTGAGTCCTAAAGCCTAAACCATGAACGTTCAATCTTGAGTTAATGGACCAACGTTGATCATTTAGAGTTGGGTACTGCCCCCACTCAGTAACTTTTGGATAATATTCATAATACAGATATATTAGGACCTTGTTAGTAGCCCTGTTATAGACTGTTACTGTATGGGGGGCAATACCCAAATTTAAAGCATCCAGCATCGGTTGCGTTGGACCAAACTGCGCAGAGGTAACTCTCCAAAAAGCTCCCCATGCCCCTCTCACTCCCAACGCGCAATCGTAGATGCTTCATCCCATACCCAAAACCCTGATCCCTAAGCCCTGGAGCTTGAAGGAGCGCAGAATGCCACTTGCGTGGTTGTCACAATTAGGGTCCCTTTTTGGGTACCCGAAATATTAGGTGCCGTATTTTGACAACCACCCACTTCCCAATGTTGTTTAAGGTGTTGGGCTTAATCAAGTGGCCTAGCATGCACATACAATAGCCCTGGCATTTGGCAGTAGAAGTCCTTTTCCAATGGCGCGGATCGCTCGCAGAAGCTGTGACACCACAACAGACATCATTCCTTCATCAACGTTTGCTAAGACTGCTAAGACACGCTTGGTCTTTCTAGGTCTGTAGAAACAGGCAAATATTCGAGTAAATACACTATTTGACAAGATTTACCCTCCCCCCCCCTCCCCTCCCCTCTCGGTCCCGTCCCGCCCTGTCCACCCTATATCCATCCAGCCATCTGTCCATCTATCCAACTATCTATCAATCATCTATCTAATCTATCTGTCTATATTTAAAGCTACCTACCTACGTGTCTGCCAGCCTACCTACCTACCTACCTGCATGCATGCATGCATCCATGCATAGATTCGCACACGCATGCATACAAATGTGGCATACCCACACAGGTGCATGCCTCCATGCATACATACATGCCTGCATGCATGAATGAATATGTACCTGCCTACTATCTACCTACCTACATACCTACCTAACCTAGAGAATCCCAGAGACAGGCATGCAGACACGCATACATGCATACATGCATGCGTTCATGCATAGATACAGACATACAGGCATACCGACTTACAGGCATACCGACATAGCGACATAAATACATACATGCATACATACATACTTACATGCATACGTACAAACGCACCCGTTTACACAGCAATGCATACACACATTAATGCAGGTTTCATACGTGCATAGCTACAGACTTACATAGAGACATGCAGACATACAGACTTTCAGGCATGCCGACATACAGACATGCACACTTGCATACATGCATATGGACATACATACATACATACATACATCCTTACACACATACATGCATGCATGCATGCATACATACATGTGTACCCATGTACACACAGCAACGCATACATACATTATGGCATGTATCATATGCACATACAGACTGTCATACAGGCTGCCGACATACAGGCATACATACTCGCATGCATACATATGCACATACGTACGTACATACATGCATACATACGTACATGCATGCATGCATACCCTTGTACTTGCATGCATGCATACATCCTCAAACTGGTAGTTACTTACATGTATATATATATATACACAGCCACGCACAGGCACACACACACATATATATATATATATATATACATACACATGCAAGCATGTATACAGTTACCTATATCTGCTATACAGGTACATCGACATATCCCAAACAAAATCAGCCACAATCCGAGGTTGGGTCTGGGGTGTCATGCACGAGTGCAGCCGCAGAGTCGACGCCAGCGGCGAAACGGCGGGGGGAGTGGGGATACACATATATATATATATGTTAAAAAACAGGAACTCTACATTATACTTTAAGTTCTGTAAAACAGATTGTACATTTGATATTCTATATGTTTCGAGTTGGGCTCTGTTCAGACTGAACTGAGCTGTAAGTTTCTGAGTTCTGTTCCCAAGTATGGGGCTCCGGGTTAATTAGGGTCTAAGCATGGTATCACATACTAAGAAGCCTAAATAATTACCTGTACTTTTTGGGGGTTCCTTATTGTGATTATAGTATAGTGGGGCCTAAGTACCTATTCTAATTATTCAGGCCCCTATACTATAGAACCCTACTATAGATCCCTGATAGACCCCTTTAAAGGATCCCTTTAAAGGGAATCCTATTCTAGCTCTCAAGGCCCCTATACTTGTATCGTGTACCCTAAACCCTAAACCCTAAACCCTAACAGTGCTGGAGATGATCTAGGGCAGCTGGGTCTAAGGTTCCGCGGAGACTTTGACGAAAGCACATAACCTGGGTGACTTTTAGTGTTTAGGGTTTAGGGTTTAAGGTGGTTTAGGGTTTAGGGTTTAGGGTTTAAGGTGGTTTAGGGTTTAGGGTTTAGGGTTTAAGGTGGTTTAGGGTTTAGGGTTTAGGGTTTAAGGGTTTCGGGTGCAATCTTAGACCCGCGCAAAGGAAGCTCATGAGGGAGCTCGGTTTTCCTGAGGCAAAAAAACTAGCTTATGACCTTGTAGGCCAGAAGTCCGAACCCCTATTGCCCTTTAGGAGGGCACGATCAATGATTTATGAACCTTCATATTCCTATGCCTTCAACTTTCGAAGCTTCTAGCAGCTTCGGACGCCTAGTAGTCGCGGGTTTCCAGTTGTTAGGGTTTAGAGTTTAAGGCCGAAACGTCTCCGACCGCGCACCACGACATAAATTCGCCAATGGAAAGATTCTGTCGAACAGCTCAATAGAAGGCTTCGAGTCTAGATGGGAGTTTCCGAAAATAGGGGACCCTAATATAGTACCCTAACTAGTAGGATCCTTATTATAAGGACCCCAAAATAAGGTCCCCTATTTTCGGAAACTCCCAGATGGCCAGGGGCTTGTCCGGTCCAGGGAAAGGCTTCGTCTGATCCAGCGCCTTCTCTGATATACTTCGGCGATAGCATCCATCCTATTCTGTAGCCCTGAGCCCTAGACGCAGACCGTCTATGTTGCTCTGTATGAACGCTGGACAAGTTCGGAGATTTTTCTGTACAGGTCTGGCAGTGCGACGTGCATCGCGCTACTCGGCCATATCCTTGTGCTTTTGGTTGCTCTTTGATCGTTTTGCGCTCGGGTTTGGGGCTCGGTTTAGGGTTTAGGGTTTAAGGCCTGTGGTAGCGACGTCTCAGGGTTGAGTCTCGGCATGTAGTCTGGGGCCCGGGCATTAGGATTCCGGCTTCAGAGTTGTCGAGTTGCTGATTTCTGATTGAGCTCTTCTCCGTCCGATTCTACCTGGAGGGGCTAATGCTCTGGCGAATTCTGATGTTTTTGCCGGCCGATGCCCCCTAGCTTACTCTTCCACATTCAGCATCCTTGTTGGAGGCATGCCTGCCAAGTCTCTGAGCCTTGATCAAATCGAAACCACGAAACACCCGAACGTAGCTCCCCAACCAAAGTGAGAGGAGTAGGGTCCCGATAGCAATAAACCCCAAAACCCGAAGCATCCATTCGGTGGGCTGGAGAGAAGGGGGGCTTTCAAAATCCAACCCAAAGCCCCTTTAGAGTTTAGGGTATTTCCGAACCCCTGAAGTCTACATTGCCTGTGCCTAACAGGCTAACATAGAGGTCTGGTGGTAAAAAAACATTGTCGTCCTTCAACAGTTATTCGACAATATGCCCCCCAAGCTCCATTCTGATTAGTCAGGCTCTTATGTTAAAGCCTGAACCCTAAACCCTGAATCCTGAACCTTAAACACTGCACCCAAGGCCCTATGCCGTAAACCTTACCTCCAAACCCGAACCCTCAACCCGAAGTCCTGAACCCTATAAACCTCAAACCCACAGCCCAAGTTCGAGGAGTCATGGGAGGTTTCTGCTTCTGAGGGCGTCGCGATGCTTTTCCGCCCTGGCAAGGGGCTGCTGGAAAAGTCGAAGAAGTAGCCCTGCAGAGACAAAAATGGAGACTGGGGTTCGATGTCCCATGGGAGGCAGATATCAGACTCTACTCTATTCTATTGCATTCTATTTTGTACTATTATTCCATGCTAGCATAGTATAGTACAGTCCAGTCTAGTCTAGTATCGCATAGTCTAGTATAGTATAGCCTATTGATTTATAGGTGTCCAGTTGGGAATCTTTGGGGGGGTTTAGGACTTAGTGGCTTGAGCGTGCAGGCTCTTAAGGCTCTTCATCTGATCTGGTAGGAGCATGGTTCGTAAGCTAGGAAAAGCTCTGGTCCCTGTACTTAAAGTCGCCACATCCTACACTGTGAGAAAAACTCCGAAATTATGCCCCAATATTCGCAAATAAATCTTGAGCCTAAGTTTGGAACAGTGGCTAATCTGAAACTGCTCTGAAGGGAAGCTATCCTAGCCTAGACGCAGTCTTTCACGATTTCCACGTTAGGCCCTACGGCTGCGTCAGTACAGGAAGAGTGCTTTTTAAGATAGGGGTCTGAAGCACTAGTACTAGTGTTACCAGTTTCCCATAGTCCAACCAGACATATTCTATACCCCAAATGCTCATTGTCATTCGAATCATCATTAAAGTCCCTACACTATACCCTCAAGCCCCCCCCCCCCCCCCCCCCCCCCCGTCCTCCCCCTTCGGGTCCAAAAAGAAGGGCCTCTTTGCCCTCCAAGCGAAGGCGCAGCTACTCCTCCCGGGGAAAAGTCACGAGGCGCTGGTGGCCCACGGCAAGTGGATCTATGAGCAGGCTCCCTCGAAATACGGTGGATGATACAAATCCTGCATTACCTTAAGGACACTAAACTATGGGAACTATGGTATATTCCTTATTGTGGTTAATGCAGGATTTATATCATCAACCGTAGCTCTGCCATCAACATGCTATCATGGGTCCTCGCCATTGTCAGGATTATAGCCATGGCTAATGAATCATGCAGATCATCCTTAATCAGCACGAGAATTACTTCTTTACGTAATTCCCCACCCTCGGTGTGGGGTTGTTAGATTTTAAAGTACTCCCTGGAATGCCCAACTTCACAGACTACCGTGAGACTGCCCGGAGTGCCCAACTTCACAGACTACCTGGAGTGCCCAACCCCACAGACTACCGTGAGACTACCTGGAGTGCCCAACCCCACAGACTACCATGAGACTACCTGGTAGGGTGGGGATGTTCGAAGTAAAATAATTGTTGTCTTATTCGACTTCATCGGTACTGCGTTCCTAATCCCTAAACCCTAAAACCTCCAGCACTCAGCGGCGACTCTTCGCAGGAAGCCCTGCATGCAGAGAGACGCCAGCTAGTGGCTGCGTGGCGGGAACAGCAGGAGGCCATTTGCAGCTTGAAGTGAAGTGAAGCTTGGTGCTTATAGGGCTTAGGGTTTAGGGTCTACCCATAGGCCCCAAAGTAGTTCCCTTATAGGGTTCTACATATGAACACCAAAAAGGAACTACTATGAGGCCTATGGGTATACTATTGGTGTGATGATAAGTCTATCAGGCTGGCTCTGCTGGCATTTGGTAGCATGAGTTGCAGTTCCATTTGCGTCGTGCTGACTTCAACCTGTCATCATTGCCACTCGTGGCTGTGTCAACCCTCAGCATCACCCCAGCCACCTCCACCGCCGCCGCCAGGAAAACCTCACGAGGAACCCTAAACCCTAAACCTACTTCGTCCATCGAATCGTTTGGGTCATCAGAGTGTTCCGCATTGCGAGGCCGAGAACGAGAAGCTTCGGGACGAGCCGGTTGAAGACGCCATACAGGTTGGGGACTTGGGCTACAGCTGAGGCAGAAGGTAAACTTTTCAACAAATCCACTGAGTTTTGTGCAGCCGCTGGTTCCGACTTGAGGGTTCTGGAGGATCTCAGAGTCAGAAATGTGTCGGGAGTTAAACAAACTCCGATGGACAGCTTGCAGAATGGACGGAGTGCGTCTGAAGGCGTTGGTTGTGGCCTATCTTCGGAGCTTCGGTTTTTGCAGTTGCTCCTTCGATGGCTAAGATTGAGTAGCGGCTGCAACCACGTGCGTCAGCATGCGCTTCACTGCATGACATTTCGGATTCGATGTTCAGTAGGGGATTGCTTGAGATCCTTCCTCAAGACAACTATCCCGAGTGCGGCTTGAAACAACACTACTCCAAATCTCTGGGCTCCAGCCTTAGGCCGAAACCTTAAGCCGGAAGCCAGGGTCAGTCCTTTGAGGTTGTCTGGAGTTTGCTTGGTGCCTACGGGGTCGTTAAGAATCGAATTCAAACTATCGCTGGGTCTCACGTTGTATCCTGAACCGTTTGCCTGAATACGAAGGCTTGAACCCCAAGCCCCAAACTCGAAACCCTAAACCCTAAACCCTAAAGTCCCGGATGAAGGCTTGAACCCCAAGCCCCAAACTCGAAACTCCAAAGCCGACGCCAAAGCCCTAAAGCCTAAACTATCGCAACACCATCCGGGGCCCATACCTTTGCGCCCCGAATCGGAAAGCTTTGAGAAGCAGAGTTTAAGTTTGGTGTTTCGGGTGTTCGGTGATAATTTTCGGAGGGGGGGTGGGGGTGGGGGTGGGGGTTAGGGTTTATGTTTGAGGTCCAGAGTCAAGCCCGAAACACTCTACCTCTACACGACCCTGCATAAAGCCCTTGAAAGTATATGGTGAGACTACTTGCAATGGTAACATCCCACTCTAAGCCCTTCGTCACAAGCCGGAAAACTTTGTACCTGCCCTGTCTACTGACGGTAGCCCCACTAGATAGTGGTCGTAATATCCACAGCCTCATTTATCTAGGCACGACTGCGAGTAATAGTCAGTCGCGAGTTCACAGTCACAATCCGAGCCCACTCGCAAAAGTGAACTGTCAGCTGCTGACAAAACTGATCGCAGAACCAATGATCATGATAAGAGAAGTAGCAACTGCATCAGTAGTGGCGAGAACACTGACTGTAGAAGTAACGCTGGCAAGAAGAGTTGTCATGGCGAGAACAGTGAGAACCTTTGTATCCGTTGCATACGGAATAGCCGTACGGTTCCACAGCCTTAAAGGCCATCACAGCCGTGTATAGGAATGGTCAGAATGCTCGTGTACGAAAATGGTCGGAATGCTCGTGGCAGCCATAGCAATCAAAACTGCCAGCACGGTTGTAATCCGAATGGTCGTGACAACAGCTAGACTGGGGTCAGGTAGTCATAGAAGTCATCATGGGGGACCCTAGCAAAACGAGACAACATCCGTACAATCCTCACAACAAACGTAGTCCTTGTAGCAAACAGGAGAGGCAGGCCAGGGCAGCGAAAATGGAGCGCACAAAGCAGGAATGCCAGGACCAGCGTTGAGGGTTCAGTGTGTAGAATTCCGGGCTCTTGAAGTGTTTCGAAGGTTTGTGTTTCGCATTTGGGATTTAATGTCCAGGGCTGCTGTTGCAGCTTTACAGCACGGGATATTACAATATGGAATATAGTAATGTCAAACAGCTTGTTAAGGAGTACCGGGGTGTGTCCGAAAGTGTTGGTAGGCCATCGTGGCTTTCGTTTGATGTTTTCAAGGGAATATTTTCAGGACTTACCGTGCAGGCTTCAAGGATCATGCCTGGGTCCACCATGGAAACGTCTTATATTTCGGCTTTATGCCACTACACAGTGACAACATGTTGGGCTAATCACCTACTTGGCGATTGGATCGTGGAGAAGCATTGTGGTGGATGGACACCGTCTCGACCGGCTCATCCTTGTGAGCAGCACGGTGAAGTTCTGCATGAAGAACCGTAGCAATATGCTTTATAATATAATCTGAGAGAATGTGGTTTAAGGTAACATACTATAACCTAGTACGTCAATAATACAATAGAGCATAAGAAAGACAAGAATATAGTAAAATGTAGCATATTCTAGTAAGTACAGTAAAATCAACCTTACTGCATACGGCCAGGGTTCTCGGCTGAGGGCTGATCCTAAAACTCGATGTCGCAATCCGCAAGCCTGCGCTCCACATCCTAAACTTCAAACCCTGCACCTGGAAACCCAACCCTGCATATGTGCATGGCTCACGGCTTGTACGGTCTTTTGGGCTATGAGGCTCTTTTAAAGATTGGGGCTTCGGTTTGTCCTATGCTGATTGGTTTGAACAGTCTGGGGTTCAGGTTAGAGGTTTTCGCAGGTGTCAGATGTCATTATCGGGTTTTCTAGGGCCCTTCAAAGGCTTGTTAGGGTTGGACGGGACGGAAATATAGGGGCCTTAATCATTATGAATACTATTTGGGGGGTTCCTTGTTATAAGTATGGTACAATGGGCCCCAAAACCCTATTCCAATTATTAAGGCCCCTACATTATAGAAGCCTTATAGACCCCTTTAAAGGATCCGTTTAAAGGGAATCCTATTCTAGCTATCAAGGCCCCTATTGCGAGCTCATGAAACTCTCATTGGGGCCTTGTTGTGTCGTTTCGAAGCTCTCCATTTCCAGAGCCCAAGAAACATATAGAGTCATCTCAGAAGCCTTCATTAGGGTTTAGGGTTTAGGGTTTAGGGTTTAGGATTTAGGGTTTAGGGTTTAGGGTTTAGGGTTCATGCTGTCCCCCGGGGCCGAACCTGCACCCTAAATTCCTTAAATCCTAAAGCCCTAGTAGTAGAGTAGGTAACCTTTAACCTTTTTGGGGTAGTATAATCCCTATATAACCCTTATATTATGAAAAAGGTTAACCTTTGGTTCCCCATGATACCCGACAAGTAGGCTAGATTATTATAGTACCCTTATAGATCCCTTATAGTAACCCTTATAGACCCCTTTAAAGGAACATAGCAGCCCTTATAGCAACCCTTATCCTAAAGCATTTCGCAACCTTTCAGATCCCAATACAGTGGAAGCCAGAAAGTTGGAACATAGCTGTTGGAGGATTAGTGCTAGGATCTCTTATACTTTACCTTAAGGGCATGAGGATAATGATGTTCCAACTTTCCGGCTTCTACGATACGCGAACCTTGTCGTAGATCAGCACTCGGTCTTCAGGAGCGGAAAAAGCAAGTGGAGGCCGGAAGAGGTTTAGGGTTTACGGTTTAGGGTTGAGGGTTTAGGGTTTAGGGTTTAGGACGATAGGGGCCTAAAGAATTAACAATACCATTTTAGGGGGTTCCTTAGTACAACTACAGTAAAATGGGCCCCAAAACCCTATTCTAACTATGAAGGCCGCTATATTGGATCGCACTGCAAAGATTGTAGAGTCAGGGAGGGGTCTTGCGAGGTGCTCATAGCATCAAGCTGAGGGACTCCTTAACTGGGTTTGGAGTACCATAGTACCATAGCTGAATGCGTTGTTTTGAGCTTGTTCCTTAGAGGAACCAGTATGAAATAACAGGCTATACTTCTTTCTCACTAGTTTTTTCAAAGTCCAGTTAATGCAAATGCTTCTGACAAATCTTAATGAAGTCGTAGTGTTGGTCACATGTGAGCGAGGGCCAGTCTAAACTTAGCCATGCTTAAGATTCCAGCTTTGGTGCCTGTGCTGCAAGGTTACGGATCTTTGGGCAGGGTTGGCTTCTGGTACTTGTCTACCGAGCCATGAAACAGAGCTGGGTCCAGCAACATGCCCGAGATCCTTGCATGTTTAGTCAAGTCCATGATCTAAGGGAGTCTCTTGGAGGTTTAGGGTTTAGGGTTTAGGGTTGCATCACCTTGCAGCCTTGTCTCCTTCAACGTCCTGTTCTATTGCTGTCGTATGAGTAGTAGCTCTGTCATAGTAGCAGCGACGAGCTGCATCGTGTCGAGTTTGTCACAATTCCACACGAAAGCCGGCAGTGTGTGTTTAGCTGTGTGTGTATGTCATCTTGGCTATCATCACTGCGGCCATCGCCAGCAGCGATACCAGAGTCATCGTAAGCATCGTCATTCTGTTCGTCATCACAGTCATGTCATGGCCAACATCGTTCCAAGTGCCGTCACTTTAACAATCGCCGTCACCAAGCACCAAGCTTCAGCACCGCTGCCGCCACCGCCAACGCTGCCACCATCACAATGACCGTCACTTTGACTCACAGTTTTCCTTGTCGTCGATGTTTGCTGCACCTAGTGGCTTGCTAGTACGACGCCCCGGGCGCGGCTGATTTCAAGCGACACCAGATACCATGCGCCTAGTTCCCGAGTTTCAAACCAGGTATGCCCCAAACCCTTCACTCCTTTGATCATAAACGCCTCCATTGTTGCCTGAAGCCCGGATCCTGTCTTCGGATTGATGACGGGAGGGTTAGGGCCAGGGTTAGGGGGGAAACATGTGTCTATTTCTAGGTTCACTGGTAGTTATAAGCAGGGCAAGGAGCAGCTGTGAGCTGTACAGCTGATGTTTTTCCACTAAGCCCTGTACCCTAACCCTATCGCACACCCTAGACCCTCATCTAAGCTTGTATACATTCCAGTAGAACTCAATACAGACCTTCAGGCCTGGCGACGGGAGCGGGAGGAGAAGCGCGCTGCCGCAGCCGAGCGCTTGGCTGCGGAGAAGCGGCAGAAGGCGCACAGCTATCTGAATGCCTACACATTGCATGTGTTTGTTTACGTGTATTTGTACAGTGTGTGCATAGACACACACACACACACACATATATATATATATATATATATATATAATTGCATATATAGAGTTTTATTTACATCTGCATATAGGTCGATGCAGCGAAGGCATGCAGGTAAGTAGCAGTTTGCCTTGTCAGGTCTTTTGAAAGTTGTGGTGTTTTATCTTGACTTGAGTTATCTTCTCCTGTCTTATCTTATTTGGTTTACCTTGCCGGACCTTTCTTATAGTTGGCCCTTCTACTTCGTCCCTTCTGTTTGATTCTCGTGGATGCTCGTACATTTGTATGTCCGTATACATCAACACCTCAATGTTGTATACGTATGCATATTCGTATATGTGCGTATACATACATGTATACATATACATGTACATGCATGCATGTATACATACAACATATACACGCCTGCGTGCATACATACGTGCGGACGTAGTACGTACGTACATACATACGTATAAATTTCATGTGCATGCCGGCACGCATACATACATACATACATACCTACATACATACATACCTATACATAAATACACACATAGTTACATAGGTGCATACATACACATACGAACTATACATACAGACATACATCTACGCACGCACGCGGACAGAAATACATACTAGTACATACGTAGATACATAGCTTAGACTTAGATACATACATACATACTTACCTACATTTATACATACATACACAAGTGTGTACATAGATGCGTCGGTGCATACATCAATATGTTTAGGCATGAGTGCCTGCATGCATGCATGCATGCATGCATGCATGGATGCCCGTACACGTACATGCATACCCATGTACGTACGCTCCCACACACACCGTACCTTGATCACGAAACTTGGCTCGGCGGTACAGAACTGCAGTATATCACATAGTCGTTGATTTGCTCTTTCTGCTTTCTAAGGCATATAGGTTAATTTGTGACTATGTTTATATGCATATACACATACATATATATATATATTATATACACATCTCTCTCTCTCTCTGCGGATCATGTCTAGCCGTGTTCTATGTTCTCTGTGGTAGTCTACCATATTGTGTTCGTCGTTCGTGGCTACATTCTACGACGTAGATGTACGATATAGTACGGTTATCGTAATGTGTGTTTGCATGGATGGATGGATGGATGGATGGATGGTTGGATGCACGTATGTCTGTCTGTCTGTATGTACATATGTATGTATGGGCGTTAGGAGTTTTGTTTTTTATGTTCGTATGTTGTATGTTTGTACGTATGTACGTATGTATGCAGGTATGTACGTATGTATGCATAAATGTATGTAGCTGTCAGACATTTGCAGGTATACATACAGACAGGGGCACATTTTATTTGCACATGCATACACAAAAATTGACAGCCGGATGGGCAGTCAGGGGCCTGATAGATTCAACTGTTTTCGATCCAGCTGCTTGGGGCAGTTTAGAATTTACAGGGGGTTTAGGGTTTAGCGTTTAGGGTTTAGGGTTTTGTTGGTGGTGTTTGGGTCCGCATGCAGGTGTCCACGGCTTGGGCAGAAACTACGAGCTTGTGTGAAATATGTGCACGAGGTTTGGTTCTCGGTATTGTTCATCATTCTTCAGGGTTACAGGCTAAACCCTAAACCCTAAACCCTAAACCGTAAACCCTAAACCCTATTTCTTAGAGCTATGAGCTGAATCCAGAAAACATTTAGATGGACTTCAGGGTGAGCCTTGTAATCCTGTGGGCTGCTTGGGATAGGACAACTGCGCCACAAGAGGGTGTGAAGTTTCGTGCAACCCTGAATCCTAAACTGAATGCCCAAACCCCAGACACTAAACCCTAAACCCCTAAACCCCACACCCTATAGTACCCATATAGTAACCCTTATGGTAACTCTTATAGATACCGTGACGGCAGCCCGTATAGACCTTGAACACCCAGCAACCGAAGTCGGAGAGGCCGAGTCCCTCAAAGCAAAGCAGTTGCGGCGTGGAGCACAGCAGGAGGCGCCGGCTGTCTCCTGAGATGGCAGCAAAAGGGCTCCCAAGGTGGGATGAAGGTATATGAAGTAGGGTTTATATTACCGTCTTGGTGAGGGTAGATAGGCCTCCTTCTGAATTTTGGTGAGTGTATATATTGCGTTTTATTATGGTGATACTAGTCACATATAAACCATACCCTATATAGGTGGGTGATCCCGAAATAAGAGTCCATATATCAGGGACCCTTAAGCAGCCTTCATCACACCTTTGGAGGCCTCCAAGCTTAAGGGCTTCAAGATTCTAGGGTGTGTTCTGGGGTCTAGAGTTTGTGTGTCTTTTCGCCTGAGGTTTTAGGTTGTAAGGTTCTTTATGTTGTGGAGGTTCTGCTTAGAGGCATAGAGGTTGCGGAATATGTCAGTCGCGGGTTGTTGTTTTTAAGAACTGGCACTGACTTGACTTTTCAGTTTCATGTTTCATTGCGTCTAACTCTTGTGTTCCTTGTCATGCCACTGCTGTTGATGCTGGCTCAACTGGTGGTGGTGATGATGATCAGGGTTTAGCGATGGTGGTGGTGGTGGTAATGGTGACGACCGCGAAGACTGGCGATGGCGATGCGGATATCGATGATGATGAGAATTACAGTATAGCAACACCCACGACATCTTACAACATCTGAAAACGAAGCCATCATGAAACCACGCATGCTGTATGTCATTCTGGCAATCCTGGTAATGCTTGCAAAGTGCCTTAATTAAAAGCCCGAAGCCCTGATCCCTAAACCTCGAAACTTTAAGCGCTGAACCCTAAGCCTTTAAACCTACACCCCTGCGTAACGTTCCAAACCCTAAGCCCTAAACCCTATTATAAATGTTAAACTCTAAACCCCTAAACCCTGAAACCCGTTACAACATCCTTGGGGATCCCGTATAGGAACTCCCCAAGAGATCCCTTATCATCGTGGAACCCTTAGAGATCCCGTACAGGAGCCTGAAGAGCAAGAGATCCATTATAGGAGCCCTCGGAAATCTCTAAGAACCCTTAGAGATCCCTTATAGGAATCCTTAAAGGAACCGGTATATGGATCCTTCATCCCTAAAAGCCCCTAAAACCCTAAACCCTAAACCGAAAACACTAAACCTTAAAGCCATAGACCTTAAATCCTAAAACCCCTACACCTTAACCCCTAAACCCTAAACCCTCATCCCTAAACCCTCTTTAACCTATATAGCCTTATGGGAACCCTTCTAGTAACGCTTATAGACCCCTTTAAACGAAGCCTTCGAGACCCCTTTATAGATCCCTAAACCCTAAAGCTTAACCTAAGGAACCCTTTAAAGAACCCTTAAACCCTGAACGAGCGACCCTCTTGAGCCAAAATAGATCCCTTATCCCTGCAACCCCTAAAACCCCCTAAACCCTCAGCCCTTATAGTAACCCTCATAGACCCCTTTCAAAGGAACCTGTTCCCCCTAGGGACCCTAAACCCTAAACCCCAAACCGACCCTCTTTAGCCAAAAAGCCTTGGAGGAGCTCCGGGCCTTTCAACAGCGCCGCGCGGCGGAGAAGGCCGCAGAGTGCCTGGCAGCCCCGGGCCCAGGGTTCAAAAGGGTTCCTTTAAAGGGGTCTAGAATACTATAAGGGTTACTATAAGGGTTCCCATAAGGGTTGCTACAGGGTTTAGGGTTTCGTAGGGGTTCCATAAGGGGTTTATAGGGGTTTCATGGGGGATGTAAACGGGTTTATAGGGGTTTATAGGGGTTTAGTGTTTCGGGTTTGGGGTTTGGGGGGTTTACGGCTTTAGGTTGGGTGTTGCCTTCATTCTGTAACTTTTTGGTAATTTTTTTGGTATATAGCCCTTGATATGACCCATAGTATAGACTGTTGCAGGGTGGGGCAGTATCCAAGATGTAGGGATTCAATGGGTTTATAGCAAGGATACGATTTACATGGTTTATACAAAGGATACTACCTGTATGGTTTATGCAAAGGATACTATTTATTTGGTTTATACCAAGGATACTGTGTGGTTTACGAGGGATACTGTTCATATGGTTTATACAAAGAATACTGTATCTGGTCTACACAAGGGATACTTCTTTTTATAGATTTCGAGGGAGGTTTCAGCAGATGTCTAGGCCTTGCTTTGCTTGGCGCAGCCGGGCCTTCCATCCAGATGTGTTGTTATATAGCGTCCGAGTCTAGAGTTTGTCCGTTTTAGGGTCTAGAGTTAAGTTCGGGGTTTAGGATCTAGAGTCCAACGGTTTAGGGTTCTCAGGGGTTTTCGACGTGGGAGCTGCAGAGACCGAAACACATTGATGTCGCTACACCGAGTTCCGCAAGAACAGGCAACGCGAGACCCCAACCCACTCGCGAAAAAGCAGTTGCAAAAAAGTCGAAAGAATCTGGGGCTTTGGTCTTGAGGCCTTTTTGGTATAGGATTCAGGGTTCAGGGTTCAGAATTCAGGGTTTGGGTTTCAAATTCCTCTGCGCAGACCCAAGCGCTGTGCCCAGGCCCCGACAGAGTCGCGACGGTTGTCTCCCAGGGAAAGGCCCGCCTATCCATCTTCCAAAGCTACTGACCCTACAGTACCCTACAGTAGAAGCCAGAAAGTTGGAACATCAATATCCTCATGCCCTTAAGCTAGAGTATAGGGGATCCTAGCACCAATCTTCCTAAACCCATGTTCCAACTTTCTGGGGTTCACTGTAAACCCTAACCCTGTAATGTAGGAACCTGATTAAGAAACCCTGGGCCTATGAACCCCAAGATAGTAGGAGTCATATAAGGAACCCTAATAAAGGCCCAAGGTTTCTTAATCAGGTTCCTACATTACCCTTAAACCCTAAACCCTTAACCCTTAAACCCTAAACCCTAAACCCTTAAACCCTTAAACCCTTAAACCCTAAACCCTAAACCCTGTACCCTTAAACCCTAAACCATGAGTCTTGTTCAGGCTCAGGTTTTAATTGGCGGCTAAAGACTTTCGGGTTCCAGGATTGAGCGGCTGAGCAGGATAACCATCATGGTGTTCGATTATGCCATTATAGGGTTTAGGGTTTAGGGTTTAGGGTTGGCAATAACTTGAATAAGAAAAGAGCTGATAATGATGGCAATGAAACAAGTTTTGATAACGGTTATCACTACGTGTATATAGTGTATACAGAACATGCAGCTCATGTTCTCGAAGATCCCAGAGACTCCAATATCCCTTAGTCAAGGAATATACCTTAAATTATAGTAGGCTCCCTAATATGATTGAAGGTATATTCCTCAGTTAAGGGGTATTGGAGTCTCTGGGATTTTGTAGCCAGGCAGCGCATTGCTGCACGGAGCCAATCGCTGCTGAGACAACGAGTCGCTTGGACTGCACTTTGGGCCTAAACCCCTAAACCCCTAAACCCCTAAACCCCTAAACCCCTAAACCCCTAAATCCCTAAACCCTAAACCCCTAAACCCCTGCCGGGGGCGGCTTCAGCATTTATGGGTTTGGGGTTTAGGGTTGAGGGGTTTGGGTTTGGCATGGAAGCCGCAGAAGTACCAGAGGGGCAAGCATAGCAGTACAGTCGGCAACCGAACTTGTGTAGACTTCTGCAGACACCGCTGGAAAGCAATCGCAGACATCATAACGCGGCGGCGCCTAAATGGCAAACTCAAGCTTCACCCGAGTCATGAGGAGTCCTCTTGATTCGGCCTGCGTGTGCGGGTACATCTAAATTTACGCCCTTGAGGGCAAACCACATCTGAAGCTCAAAGCTTAAATATCCTACAGAAGCAGTTTGGCCCTCCTGAAGCTTATGCATAGATGTTGTTTGAGCACTCCTCTCATCATTCTTGCGGCTGCCTCTTCGGAACGTCGTGTTATCATTTCTTGCTGCTGCTTATCCTTGGGAAAAGAAAAGCGACTTCCCTGCCCGAAGTCCACAACATACGAGAACCTCGGAAGGCCATGAACGCAGACGCATGTGCAGTGATAGGTAACGGCGAGTAAAGCAAAGCACAGCACCCCAAAGTGCACCACACGGGAACAGCAACAGCAACACAAGTGACAGCCGCAGCGAGGGCGGCACCGGAAGCAACCATGATACGGAGTGCAAGGAAAAGCCTGTCTGCAGCCTAAGCGACATCTGTAACCTGCAACCGGAGCAGTGGCCCTTACTGTAGATCTACCCAAAGCCGTAGACATGAATCCAAGACCCTGAACCCTACAGCTGGCCTCAGACTTTGCGCCTAAAGCCCAGAGTTCAGCCCTGAACACTAGACCCCTCCAGAAAAAGCCTTCAGGAGCAGCAGCGGCAAGAAGCTGTCCATCGGAGAACTAGCTTCGAGCCACCGCCGCGAGTCGGAGCCCTTGACAAGCTGGTTGAGATCTTTGCAGTCAAGGGTTCAAATGTTTTTGACAGATTATGATGCGTTTCAGTGTGCATGACTTTCAAGCTTTGCTCTGGGACTGAAGGCTTTTTGCGGCTGCACATGCCGCATGTGACATGCTTTGTCGCCGTGATGTCCCTCATTGTAAGGGAGCTCTACTCTATAAAAACATACTGCTGCATTGTGATGTCATCGTCGCCACTCCGCCGCAGGGCAACAACATCAAGCATGGCCGCATGTGCCACGACATCTGGTCATATATCTATATGTGTACATGCATTGTTGAGCAGGCCAAGATTGAACAGGACTCAGTCATAAAGCATGTTGTTGATGAAGCAGTATGGTGAGATCCGGGTGGCTACAAGCTGACCATGACCATGATTGGTGTTTGGACTTGGTCGTGCACAGAGAAACACGTTTGGGCTGTCGCTGCTGATGATGCTTCCGGCGATGGTGATGGAGGCAGCAGGTGGTGGTGACGATTAGCTTGAGCACGATGACGGAGAAGACGCTGATGGTCATGATACGCCCATGATCACAGCGGCGGTGGGAATGCGGCTGATGAAGACGGCTTTCCATGACGGTGGTGTCAATGCTTTTGACGATGCTACGAGCGACGACGATGACGGTCACGGTACGCCATGACAAAAAAATGCAGCGCAGACGAATACTAACACTATTAAGTGACTAATATGATGGCGAAGTGATGCTGTTGTTGCTGGAGAAGACCATGATGATGGTTATGATGCTGAAAGTGGTATTGGTGGAGATATTGGCGATTATGATGATGAGGCTGCTGCTGCTGCTGATGATGATGATGATGGTGATGATGCGACGATGACGGTGACGATGACGAAGATGGCCGTGGCAATGCTGCTATGGTTTTTATGTTGTTGGTGCAAGTCCTGTCGCCCCTCAAATATGTCGGCCAGAGTAGCACGGGGTTGTCGGTAGCTTGGCATTGTGAGAAGGCAATGCTTGCAACGGGTTTTTTTGCCAATATCCATGCTGCATGTTACAGTTCCCCAAACCCTAAACCCTAAATAAGGCTACCACCCCACATGCAGGGCTTGGGGCTTGGCTCCAGTTGACTTCGCATACCATAATAAGCCCTAAAGCCTAAACCCCTTAATCCTAAACCCTAAACCCCTACCCCGTAAACCCCTAAGCTCTAGACCCTAAACCCATGCAAAAAGCATTCATGCTCGTAGAAAGCCCGGCTCTTGGGACTGTTAAAGGGGCCAAGAACAGCCGTGACAAGCTCAAGACCTGAAGGTGCGAACAACAAGTGTCCCTAACTAGCCGTAGAAATGTCCACCCAAATGCCAAAGACAAACCGTCACCATGTTGTCAGCATTGTGCAAACGTCTACCTACCCATGTTTCTGGCAACTCTAGCTGCAATCCCTCAGCTGCAGTAAGCCTGGAGCCGCCCCAGTCTTATCTATCTATCTGTCTACCTATCTACCTGTGTATCTATCTAAAATCTAACTCTTCGATCCGTGTACCTATCTATCTGTGTTTCGTTCTTTCGATCCCACCCACCTACCTACCTACCTACCCATTATCGACCTATCCGTCGCTGTACCTAGGCATGGATCTATGTTTGAGGGTATTTGCATAGATCGCTAGATAGATAGATAGACAGAAAGATAGATAGATAGATAGGTAGTGTACCTGTGTAGAGACGTATGTATGCATGTATCCATGTGCACCCTGCGCCAGAAGATAAAAGAAGCTGCACAAAACTTTAAACCCAAAACCCGATGGTAGATATGGACTCACTGGCAGACGGAAAAAGGCGTTCAAAAAACGCAACCTAAACCCTGAACCCCTAAACCCCTAAACCCCTAAACCCTAAACCCTCAACCCTAAACCCCTAAACCCCTAAACCCCTAAACCCCTAAACCCTAAACCCTAAACCCCTGAACCCCTAAACCCCTAAACCCCTAAACCCCTAAACCCTAAACCCCCAAACCCTTTAACAATAAAAGTAACACAGATAGCGCGGCCACCATGCCTCGAAGGTCTCCAGCTACCCGCACGTGGAGAGCCGACTTTGGATCCATACCGAGGAGTTTTCGGGTTTATAGGGGCTGAGGGGACTGCAAGGGCTATTAGAATGAGGGTCATTATATGTATCACTATAAGGGTGGGTTCGGGGCTGTGGGCGTTCAGACTTTGGGTTAAGGGGTGAAGAACTCAAAGCCCGAAACCCTAAACCCTAAACCCTATGACGCCACAACTGACAAGTCCCAGGATCGCTTACCTCTAGTGTAGGGGCCTTAACAATTAGGATAGGCCCAGGCTGTGGGGGCATATTATTATGGTAAAAGGTTGATAACCACAGCAATTAAAATAAGTATAACAACGATAATAGCCAAAAGTATTATAGACACCGCAAGAACTTCAATAACTTTCGTAGCATAACCAGAATAGCCCAAATCTCAAACTGCGAAGGGTAAGCCAACATCCATGGCAACCCAAAACCCCCTAAAACCCTAAACCCCCAAACCTCTAAACCCTTAAACCCCTAAACCCCTTAACCCCTCAAACCCTAAGCCCCTATGCTCTAAACCCGCAAACCCCTAAACCCCTAAACCATAAACCCCTATGCTCTAGACTCTAAACCCTAGGAGTTCGTGGACAGGGCACGGAGCCTGCAGGAAACCCAGGAGCTGAGGGTGAGGGCGTTCTTGGCAGATCTCGGCTTTTAGGGGTTGGGGTTTAGGGATTGGGCTTTTAGGGGTTGGGCTTTTAGGGGTTGGGCTTTTAGGGATTGGGCTTAGGGATTGGGCTTTTAGGGATTGGGTTTAGGGATCTTTTAGGGATTGGGCTTTTAGGGATTGGGATTAGGGTTTGGGGATCAGGGTTTGGGGATCAGGGTTTAGGGATTAGGGTTTAGGGTTTAGGTTTTAGGATGTTGCTCGAAGATGAGATTTCTACTTGTTCGAGACTTACTGCTGCCGCCCTGAATAATATGCAGCAGTGGGCACGGCTCATGGTCATGGTGGGGATGAAGGCAGCAGCAGCCGTCGCCGTGCTGGTGAATGACGGTCGGAGCTATAGCACGTTTGTTGGCCGTAGTGGTGGCAGTACTGGAATTCGGAAATGGCATCATGTAATCTCTGGGGTGTACTGTCAAGATAAAAAGCCCAAGTCAAATACGACATAAACACGACACGTAGGCAACAGACCCAACACAAACAAGTAGCAAGCGACAGACAAGGCAGCCACAAAAGCAAGTAAAAACACGCCTGCCTGTCTTGAATCTTGCAACAGGCAGCTCGCCCTTAACGCTGGTTCCTGTTTTGGTAGTTCAACTTTGCTGCTGGAATCATTCCGAAGCATTGGATTCACATTCTATCCACTTTTCTGCCCTAAACTCTAAACCCTGAACCCTGAACCCTAAACTCTAAACCCTAAACCCTAAAGCCCATCCTTGAGAAGTGGGCGGCAGGAGCTGGAGAAGGCGGCCGTCGCATCGAAGTACGGCATCGTTCCCGGCAACTTTGCCCACCAGGCCGCTGTTGGGATTACAGTAGGGTTTAGGGTTTAATTAGGGTTTAGGGTGTAGGGGCCTTAATAATTAGAATAGGGTTCCCCTTAAAGGGATCCTTAAAGGGTTCTATCAGGGATCCACTGTAGGGTTCTATAGTATCGGGGCCTTAACAACTAAAAATAGGGTAGGGGGGTATATTATACTACAAATATAATAAGGAACCCCAAAACCCTATTGTAATTACTATGGCCCCTACATTCGTCCCCAAACCGTGTTCACGGCGTTGTGACCAAGGTGTAGGGCTCTGAGCTTTTAGGTTCAGGGATTGGGCGGACACAGTCTTGTAGCGATTTTCAGTTTTCCTGGCCTTCTGTGTTTAGGGTTTAGGATGCGGTATCTGAAACATGATGTTTGACAGACTCAGTCCGCTTGGGAAGGTGAGGAGTTGGGGATGAACTTGAGCCAAACGGTACTATTACTAATGTAGGGTCCTTAATAATTAGAATACGGTTTTGGGGTACACTATATTATAGTAGGAACCCCCACAACAATATTGGTGAATATTTAAGCCGCTATATTATAGGTACTGGGTTTGCAGAGGACTGGTCTCAACCAGCTCTGCAGCCTGGAGAGACTCCGACCAAAGCGGAGCAACCGAAACAGAGTTGTGTGCTAAAATTAGTGCTCTGATGACCGCGGAATCCCCAGACCCACCGCAAACCCTAAACCCTAAACGCCTAAGCGAACCGTAAATACCCGAGAGCCCGAACCACTGTACCTAGCTGATGGTTGCCTTTCCTCGTACTACTCCTATCACGATCCTCAGTACTATTGTCAGCACAGCGGCGTGTTGATAATGTGAGGTTAAGGTTGGAGCACACAGCTCAGCAACTCACCATCAGTATTATTACTGTAGTGCCGGGTTTTTCGGGTTTAAGGCTGGGTATTCTGGATAGGAGTTTGGGGTCAGTGCGGCTGGATTTGGCCGTGGCCGGGCTTGTCTTGAACGGTGCAGGGGTGCGGTTTACCCTCACGGCTGGGGGGCTGCGGTTTTAGGGGTTCAATGTGGCATCCGCAAAGAAGGAGTCTATCTAGGATACATTCTAAGATGCATCTCCTGCTCAGCCTCACAATCTCGACCCTAAGCGCCAAACCATAAAAGCGCCTTGTGTCCAAACCTCATACACACCAACCATGAGTTCTTGTCACCTCAGTGCTATGGCCAGCAAGAAGAACAATCGCAGCACCACTATTGAACACCTGAGCCCTAAACCCTGAAGTCTAAGTCTAAGCTTCATGAAATCCTAAACCCTGAAACCCTAAACCCTGAATTCCAAGCTTCCTTAAACTCCAAGTCCTTAACTAAACTCTAAACCCTAATCCCGGAAACAGAAATCCTGAGCGCCAAGCGCCGGAGCTCAAGGCCCTAGTGCGGACCGTGAGGGCAGTTCCCAGTTGGAGGCTTTCTGTGGCAGGGGCTTGACGTCTTGGTGTAACATAGGAGCCTTTATCGTTAGAACAAGGTTCCGTTGCAAGGCGTCTTAATACTGGGTCTAGAAAGCTTACTATAAGGGGGTTTAGGGTGCAGAGTGTAGTTTATCGGGCCTTCGTAAGTTGAATAGGCTTTCGGAGTATACTACACTATGACCATTGGGCCTTAGTAAGTTGAGAAGCGACGGCCAAGTTCCAAGTGTGACCACAAGAACCCAGAGACTCCAAGAGACTCCAATATCCCTTTTTTAGGGTTTAGGGTTTAGGGTATCATACAAGCAATAATTCGAGGTATATTCCTTAATTAAGGGATATTGGAGTCTCTGGGAAGTTCTACGTGAATAGCGACCCGCACCAGGGGAGTACTTCATGGGTAGTTATAAGTCGGGTTATAAGTAGGGTAACCATGTTTATGACCCATATTAGGGTACTTATAATCCATGAACCTCCGATTTCTGAACGAAACCCTAAACCCTAAGCCCTAAACCCGCATAGATCCCTTAAAGGCACCCTTGTAGATCCCTTTAATTTGGCTGCCTTAGTATAATTGTTGTATAATGGGCCCCGCAAACCCTATTCTAATTATAAAGGCCCCTATAGTATTGGCTTCCAGCGTGAAGATGGTTTCTAAGTCACTCCTGATTTCATTCTGCAGTACAAACTATCATTCATCGCTGCTACATGTATGTATGTATGTATGTATGATTCAAGGCAACAAGCAAGAAGAACGCACTGTAGTAAGATAGGTGATGCTATACTGCGTTCATACTGAGTGTGAGTGTCGCGATGTGTCTCGAGAGGTGATTCCTTGTTTGCATCCGGTCTGGAGTATCCTATCTACGTTGGAGCTGAGGACCTGAGCTACCGGATGTCCTGATGAAACCAAAAGTTCCCAAAGTTTACGTTGCACTGACATCTGTCCTTTGCCGAAGACTCCGAAGACCCCAGTCATTGAATCATTTCCGCAGGATCGCGTGTTGCCTGGAAGGAACCCCAGTCCTAGAATGGCCCTTACACAAATTCGTGTGCATGCGTTGCACTCCTAGCACCAGAGAGTTTGAGACTTGGCGGTGCGCACGAGCGCACGGAAATTTGTGCAAGCACCTGGGCTGGAAGTGCCGTTGCAGAGAGGAAGACGGTTCATGTTTCGGAGGCCTAAACCCTAAACCCTAAACCCTAAACCCTAAAAGAGGAAGACGGTTCATGTTTCGGAGGAAACCGCGAGGATGCTTCCCACTGGTCAATGACAGTGTTTCTGGAATGCAGGTGTTGATGATAGCGATCGTGGTGATGATCTTGGTGCTGATGACGATGGTTGCGGTTGTTAGGATGACGACGATGATTATTATTACGAAGACTGTGCTGAGGACGTTGATCTAGTCCGGCAGCTTACGCGCAGAACTGTGTTGTTATTCTGATGCTGCTGGGGAACCCTAAGCCCTATGAACCCTAATCGTTTAGAGACGCAGGTCTCTAGGAGATGGCATCGAGAATGGCACTGACACTATGATGGCGACGATGTCCATTGTCAAGCATGTGGGAGTTTCCGAAGATGAGGGTACTTTACTGTGGGGTCCTCATAATAAGGATCCTACTATTTAGGGTGCTAGATTAGGGTCCGCTAATGTCGGATACTCCCAACTATTTGTTGCTTCCATACTTTCCATGCTTTGCATGATGGCACTGGCAATGTTGTTGTCGATGATGACGGCGATGTTAGTCGTGGCCGTGATGCCAGCATTTGCCAGTCAGTTCAGTGACCATCCCTCCTCCAACTAGAGGGTTGTTTAAATCCTGGGCTTTGGAGTACCATACTTTAATACTTTTTCTTAAATAAGGAAACCGTTATGAAATAAAAGTCTATACTTTTTTCTCCCTGGTTATTTAAAAGCCCAGAATCAGAGTCGCTTAGCTTATTATCCTCAACCTGCTGCTTCCCGCAAGAGCAGCACAATGAAGCCTTCGTGGTTCTCTTTCATCTCTTTTGTTGTCGAATATGCCGTCTATCCATAGTCGTGTAGAGTAGCACGAGTCTCTTCATCTTAGGCAGAGAATGAGAGCACAGAGCAGTATCACCGCTGTGACATCTAGGATCGGATCATCAGAGTCACAATATTGATGCGTACTATATGCTATTATCATCTCTTTCATTTTAGTCAGTCTAGCTAGCAGCTAGCTCTTGGAGTGCGCCAGGGGGATATTTCCAGGACATTGCTTTTACATTTATCACAACATAACGGTATGCTTGGTTATGGGCCTGCGGCTTGCGCGGCTTATAGGATTCAGGTCCTGTGCCTCTCTTTCAGTTCCTACGCCAACAAAAGCATATCTATCAATAACTCCTTGCAGAGCAACGGCACTTTCGGGGCGACACTCCCGGCGGAGTGTATTCTGCAGCCACCCCTCCGGATTCTGGTCGGCGTAGTCGGGTTTAGGGTATGTAGGAGTCAGGGTCTAGGGTTTAGGGTTTGTTCAGGGTTTAGAGTTTAGGGTCTAACCCAGAGGCCCCATAGTGGTTCCTTTTTGGGATTACCTTATATGATTCTAAATATGAACCCCCGAAAGGAACTACTATGGGGTGTAGGGTAAAAACCCTAAACCCTGAACTCTTCACCAGACCCCGGTGAAGCTGCAGGGAGATGGAAAAGTCTTGTCCGCGGAGTTTAGGGTTTAGGGTGAAGTTTAGCCCTTGGCCCATGAATCTTGGACCGTACACCTCGGGGCGGGCCAAAGCAAAACTCAGAGCTTAAGATGCGGATTTAGAGTTTCTGGATTCAGGATTTATGAGGGTTCTATAGCAGGTTCAGAATGGGTTTTGGATGTAAGGTTCTGGATATATCAGGGTTCGGGGGTTGAGGTTGCATCCCCGGAACCCAGGAAATGCCGCTTGCTGCGGATTCGGGGTTATATGCTTGCACCAACCGCTGTTCCAGAGAGGCAGAACCAAGTTTCTTCTCACCGTCAATCCCGAAATTATTGCCCCAAAGCTCATTCTAATCATTGATGGCCCTTTACTTTCCTGTTGCAGGTGAACTGTTTGTTAGGGCTCCGGGGTCTAGGTGTCTCTTTAGAGTTTCCGTTTCAGGGTTTAGGGTTTAGGGCTTCTGAACAATCCTGTCGAGACTCTAGAATTGACCCCTAACCCTTGGATACTGCCCCCACTCAGTAACAGTCGGATAATATATAATACAGACTTATAGGGCCCTTAACAGTAGCCCTCTTATAGATTGCTACTGTATGCCGGCAGTATCCAACCCAAACCCCAAATTTCTGGAATTCAGGGTTTAGGAGTTTAGGATAACCAGAAAAGGGAACTACAATGGAGACTGGGGAACTACAATGGAGACTATAGGTAACCCTACAAACTATACACCCAAACCTCAAAGTTCTGGAATTTAGAGTTTTGGATTGACGGGTGGCTGTGAGCTTCCGTCCTGGCCGTAGCCATCTGGCTCGGGAAAGCGTTCACCCAAAGTAGATCCCTCAACTTACAAAAGTGCAGAGTTGACACGTGACTTATGGTAATACCAACAAGAACTCATAAAACATAATAATTCAAGGCAGTAACTACCTTACTCTTGACTCAAGAACCTCCGAGCCCCCAAGCCCCAAACCCTGCCCAACAGAGCCCTAAACCTCCCGTTTTAGAGGGACGGCCTGGCCATGCCGACATGACCGACCGGCGCGCGCTGCGCCCACAGCGCTCCCCGCGCAGTTATGACTGGAGAGAGGGACTTTTGAAGCCATGACAGGGGAGTTTGCGCTACAGGGGTAGTCGAGAAAATGCCAACAGCTGCGCTCACATGACGACATTACTGATTCTCTGATTCTCTGATGGAGTATGCGTTTGGTAATAGTGAGAACAGTTACTGTACTAACGTGAAGGAACTAGTGAGATGATATCGTTTGCGAGGTGTGGATGGCTGTTTTGTTGAGGTGAGAACTTTTGCGCTGACCGTCTTGATGATGACGACGTCGTCACTAGCGCGATGTTGACATGATGAACATGAACGAGCGCACTTTTCGACAATGACGAGGTCCCTCACGGTCTTGCTGATGAAGGGTGGCGGATGAGGGCACACAAGGGCATGCAAGTGATGTTATGGTGTCTCATTGGACGACTGTGATCATAATGGTTGGCCGCTGAGTGTGGATGTGGCACTCGTGTTGATTATGTTGAGCATCGCCAATCTCATCCATGCCGTCATGATTTTGGTGATGATCGTGATGCTATGAACAAGAGGAAATCAATCAAGCGAAGTTACAATTTTGCTGAAGGTGCCGGCTTTGACGAGGCTGACGGTGATGACCACTGTGCCTTCTGCTGACCGTGACGATGACGATTCTCATGCTGTTGATGATGATGATGATGAAGATGATTTCGATGATAATGACGACGGCAGCGTTGACCTAAACCTCCTCATCGTGGTCATAACCTCCCTCATCCTGGTCACTCTCCCGCTCAGTATCTTGATCATCATCCTGGTCTTTATCGACCTCAGCCTGATCATGAGTCTACTCTTCATCATCGGTAGCCGCAGAGGCAATAGTGTTGGCAATTGTGGTGTTTTCGGCAGCATGATTACGTGCACTCGCAGCAGTGGGAGGGCGAGGAGTAGGAGGACTAGGAGCTGTTATTCTGTTGTCAATGGTCAACCGATTGCTGCTGCTGCTGCTGTTGTTGGTGTTGTGTGCTGCTCATCTTCTGGCCCTTGTTCCTTGGTTGCTGTGTAAATGTTAAGTATTATTAGCATTTCCGCCACGAATTTAGGGTTTGGGCGCTTGGTAGTGTTTGCGGCTGATTGCTGTTGTCGTTCCCTGCCAGTGATTAAAAGAAGTTTCAGCATCAGCATAACGTCCGGGCTAAACGATCCACTGCTATTGCGTTTCGGGTTTGTGTTCATTGTTTATTTACAGTGTTTCTGGTGCGGAGATGAACCACACAAAGACTCTGAGGTCATGAGTGAGCTCGTGTCCATGCTAATGCTGAGCACCACTGCAATGATTCGGTAAGTCTCCCAGAGAATGCAAAATGCTTGAGAATGCTTGAGAAAGCGTCACCCCTTTGGAGAAGGCTTGAGAAAGTGTCACCCCGTTGGAGAAGGACGGGTCTCTTTTGCCGCCAGTTCGCTCCTTGACTGCCGACTTCTGCAACAGCCTGCTGCTCAGCGAAAGCAGGTCCAGCCCAAGCCACCTGGTTGAACAGCTTGGAGTGGCCGAACGCTGCCTGTGGCTTTGGGCTTCGTACAGTCAGTGCCAATTCCACGTACTATAGGGGCCTTAACAATTACCTCTACTATTTTGGGGGTTCCTTATTATAATAACAGTATAATGGGCCCCAAAACCCTATTCTATTTATTAAGGCCCCTATATTACTCATGCGCCTCATCTTCGAATGCGATGCCTTGACGAGACCGATTCTGATGTGATTTCGTTGAAAGACGCACAGTCCATGCTAATGCCGAGCATGCAAAATGGCAGCCGTGCCGTGGACGTGCCGCTGTACGTTAGTCATGTCTATTGGATCCAGTGTGCATATTCTACACCCTCATACATAACTGCTGCGGTGCCACAAGCTTGGCTTTCCATTGGGGCGCAAGCCTGTCGTTGCGTGCTGTGCTTTCATTTCGCCCCGCCGTTGCCGTCGAATGCGCATGCAGTGTCGGAAAACACGCCGTGACGATACAGAAGAGATGACCGATCAAGGAGTGATGGTTTTATCATCCATGCTAATTCCGAGCGCATGTGGTCTGCTTGTGCATGTGCGGCAGACAAAATGATGCCCACATTAAACTTTGTTGGTAGTTGCATGCCTCTCTTCTTATGTCGAAGGTGCAGGCAGCTTCTGCATGCTTGCTGCTTGCGACTTGGGGGGGTAGTGCGGAATCATTCATCATGATGTGTCCTTTGCCCTCCGTCGTTTCGGCTTGCTTGGTGATTGCAGTGCGGTTTCAAAAGCTATGTCAGCATGTTGCCGGCACGCCATGAAGATTCTGAGAATTAGCTTCCCGACGCAGGAATGAAGGATCTACTGTCCATGCTAATGCTGAGCGTGGTCGCTGACAGGTGCATGTACGATGAAGGGGTTTGTGGTGATGTTGTATGCGAAGATGCGGCGTTGAGTTCATGCCACATCTGCCGGTGCTGCCCTACACGCTTGCACACCTGTCGCCATCGTCGGAGAGTATGCATGATGTTGGGACCTTTGCCCAGTTGCGGCTTGTCCTTTGATGAAGCGCTGTGACGACCTAGATGTATCCACTGACGCACCAATGATGGTTCTTCTGTCCATGCTAATTCCGAGCGCTCTTGTTGGGGCATGTGCCTCCGTCTCTGCATAAGCAGACACGTTCGCTCTTGTAGCATAGCGTCAGCAAACTGCATCTCCAAAATCATGCAGAAGACTCCTCGCTGCTGAGTTCGAAATGATGCGGAATGACGATCCCTTTGCCTCTCGGACGGTTTAAGCCCCCTTACGATTACATGGCGATTGCAAAGCCAATGTCGCCAACACGCCATGACGATTTAGAAGTTCTTCGTCCCGATGCAGGAATGATGGAGCTAATGTCCATGCTAATTCTGAGCGTTGTCTCATAGGGCAAAGACATGCTCATATCGGCTGTGTACCCATTGCTTGATCAGTTGTNTTCGTCCCGATGCAGGAATGATGGAGCTAATGTCCATGCTAATTCTGAGCGTTGTCTCATAGGGCAAAGACATGCTCATATCGGCTGTGTACCCATTGCTTGATCAGTTGTCTGATGCGAAATGACGTTCCCTTTGCCTCTCGGAAGGTTTCAGCCCGCTTACGATGGCATGGCGATTGCAAAGCCAATGTCGCCGATACGCCATGACGATTCAGAAGTTCTTCGTCCCGATGCAGGAATGATGGAGCTAATGTCCATGCTAATTCTGAGCGTTGTCTCATAGGGCAAAGACATGCTCATATCGGCTGTGTACCCATTGCTTGATCAGTTGTNTTCGTCCCGATGCAGGAATGATGGAGCTAATGTCCATGCTAATTCTGAGCGTTGTCTCATAGGGCAAAGACATGCTCATATCGGCTGTGTACCCATTGCTTGATCAGTTGTCTGATGCGGAATGACGTTCTCTTTGCCTCTCGGACGGTTTCAGCCGCTTACGATGGCGTGGCGGTTGCAACCCCAATGTCGCCGATATGCCATGACGATTCAGAAGTTCTTCGTCCCGATGCAGGAATGATGGAGCTAATGTCCATGCTAATTCTGAGCGTCGTCATCGGGCAAAGACATGCTCATCTCGACTGTGTACCTATTGCTTGATCAGTTGTCCTGTTTTGAGTGGTCGCAAGGCAGTGCTTTCTTTCACCAATCAGTCGCTTGTTGCTGGTGTGCCTTTTTGAGTCAGCCGCCGGGGTCTCTTCTGTTGCTAGCTGCAGTACTCTTGACTGCACGGTGATGCTTGAAGCCGTAGCCACGCCGAGCTACTTGCATCCACATCTCTTCTGAAGTCTTTGTAGAATGTGCCATGATACTGATCGAGAGACGATCTGGCCGCCTACCACCCTAGCATATAATTTAACGTAGGTGCCCTGCTTTTGAAGGCTCGGAGTTCAGGGTGTTTCCATGTAGTCGTCGTAATTGTCATAATATGCGTTCGATTCGTTGGCCTCCTACAGCCTTTTGATGTGGGATCCTTGGCTCGAAAAATACACACGAAAACATGACACATACTATTGCATAGAGTTCTTGATCTGGGGTTTACTTGAAGGTCCATGCGTAGCGCAAGTGGGTTAAAAAAGCAGTTGGATTGGGGTTGCAAGTACATTTTATTGCAGCTGCCTGTGTGCTTGTAAACCTGCTTGTCGGTACCCATCATGATTCACATATGGGAGTTTCCGAAAATAAAGGGTACCGTATTTTGGGGTCCTCTACTATTTAGGGTACTATATTGGTATTAGGGCCCCCTATTTTTGGAAACGCCCATATGAAGCAATATAGGGGCCTTAATAATTAGAACAGGGTTTTGGGGCCCATTATACTATAATTATAATAAGGAGCCCCCCAAGATAGTAATGGTAATTATTCAGGCCCCTGTATTATGAAACAGTCCCTGTAAGGCTTGGCCGTGTAGGAGGACTGATCCCAAGTTACCTATATGCCTGTGACCATTCAAACATCAAACGCGTTTTCGGGTTTAGGATTTCATGGGTTTAGGGACTAGGGTTTAGGATTTCATGGGTTTAGGGATTAGGGTTTAGGGATTAGGGTCACAGTTTGAAGCAGCTTTTGTTAGCAGGCTTTGAGCTTTGTTTTCAGGTCTTACACAGCCCTCAGAACACTTTTCTAATCCCGAAAGAGCCTTACAACCCATCCAAGAACCCGCAGGAAGCCCTACTCTGGAAAACCTCGTACAACCCGTATAGAGCTTTGTAAAATGTTCTAAACCCTTATAAAACCTCAGAAACCTTATTCGACCCGTATACAGAGCTTACACAACTACTCGCCACCCTAAACCCTAGACGCTAAACCCTCAAACCCTACCCCTAACCCCCAAACCCCTAAACCCCAAACTCCTAATTGAATCCCTTAACCCCTAAACCCTAAATGCCCTGATCCCTAAACCCCTATGGGTTTCGCGCCTGGGATCCTGAGATCCTTGGCCAGGTATCATGTCCGGGCTGCTTCCAAAGAGGCTGAGGACCCACACTCGGACACAACGCCTGCTACTGGGGATTCCTTTTTTTTGCTTAGGGTTTAGGGTTTAGGGTGGTTCTATATGGGTTCTATAGGGGTTCTTTTTAGGGTTCCTTGGAGGGTTTTGACCGTGTTTCCGGAGGGTTTCGGATTTCGGGTTTGAAGGCCAGGATCTAGGGTTCAGGGTGGGCCGCCGGGCTGCCCCGTGCTTCCCGCCATGTACCAAGGAAGTTGCAGCAAGAGCTTGCTAACACACCCTAAACCATCTTTGGCTTGAGCACTACACATAAACCCTCAACCATGCAGTCGAAGCTAGCCCCAAGCAATCGTGAAAACCCTTTGCAAAATGAGATGCGGGAAAGGACTTTCCGTTTCTGTGCCCGGAACTGCCAGGTCTCAAGCCTCAGCATTAAACCTTCAAAGATTCTTCCCGCAGGACCTGCACGACCTCGCTGCTGGGGGCTCAGGGTGTCCTAAACCCTAAACGCGAGTGTGCAGGGGCTTTCGAAGCCCAGACTTCGGCACCCGACGCTGGAGAAGGATGATTACGCATTGTGCCGTTTCGGTTGGTCTCGCTGCTTACAAGCTTCCTGCCTCTAGCATTATAGGGTTCGGAACAATCAGTTAGGCTGTCCCTTTCTTTCTAGTCACTATATAGTTTCATTCTAGCAAAACTTACTCCAAAACCCTGCTCTAAATACTGTAATTAAGGCCCCTATATTGGAATCCTGATAGATCCCTGCTCATCGCCCTTATAGAACCCTGCAAGCATTAGAGAAGCCCGAGTCTAAGTATTCGGGCTCCCATGTTTCACTAGCCTTGATCTGCAAGAACAGGTGTTCTGGGATTTGCATAGTCGAGTTGAGGGTTTAGGATGAAACCCTAAACCCTAACCCCTCACTCCCCAACCCAGTACTTGCGCATCATGTGTTGCCGATTGCTTTTGGTGTCGGTTGAGGCAAACTCTTTGTACACCCTGGGCCATAAGCCCTAAGATGCCCTTTCCCAGACGTACTCATCAAGAAGGTTTCTTTCGATCATGCATTCGTGAACTTTCCTTAAACCCTGAACTTAGAAACCGAAAGGACCATGACATCATCAACAAAAGATGCAACCACTAGTGAACACCGAAGCCTCGCCTGTTCGCGTATAATGTAGGGGCCTTAATAATGAGAATAGGGTTTGAGGGGCTCCTTATTATAACTATAGTATAACAGTATAACTATAGTATAACATACCCCCAAACCCTATTCTAATTATTAAGGCTCCTACATTGGTACCCTCGATTCTTGTTTGTCTACGAACCTGCCCAGGCCAGGTATGCTGCTTTCAACGGCTTCTGCAGCATCAAATTGGATGTTAAGGACAGCCGGAAGTAGTTCCCTAAAGCCTGAACCCTATCTCTCATCCAGGCCTCTGTGCCCCAAGGTTAAGAAAAGAGTAGGACCTAGGATCCAAGCGTCAAACATAAGCCATGCAATCTGAAACTGCAGTGTGTTGTAGCCCGAACATTGGCAGCTTCTGAGGGGATTGACCAGCTTCATGTCGACTGAGGCTAGGTTCCCCAGTAGTACCCTTTCACCCTTTTTCTTTTTGGGTTCCCTTATTAAAACCGAATAGTAGGAAAAAGGGTACCCTTATTATTAAGGGGCTACTGGGGAACCTAGGAGGGTTGGGGCTCAGGAGCCGAAGATGTGGATTGTGGGATGCTTGCAGCACAGACATGAGGTGCAGACATACCTGTATCACCGTTGCTGGTGGCAGACCTCCTCAACACGCCCCACTCTGTGGTTACATAGGGACTACAAGTGAGTAGTCTTTCGAATGATTTAAGCGTCTATGACGTCCCAAAGCCGAGACTGCAACAAGCTCAAGGCCCTTCCAACTGCTGAATCTAGAGCGACGAAGCCGTGTGTGTCTATATATGTATATATGTATTTGCTTATTTATGGAGCAGATTTTCCGAGAAGCCGGCTATCTTGTGTGACATAGCGGCTAATTAAAGCACAGAGTTGTGTGCAAAACCGCACATGACACTTCAAGCAGCTGTTTCGCCAGCCGCAAACAATTGTGTCAGGCGCCAGTCAGAATGAGTTGGGCAAAGGATTCAGTCCGAATCAAGCAGGTATTTCCCGGCATCAAGTATTCAGTTTGCAGCAAGGGCTCTTGGGCACGTTGGCTAATGATTTGGATGCTCTGGGGCTTCACCGGGGATATGTTCGAAGGCTTGAACTCAAGCTGGAGGACCTCTGTACCCGGGCGGTGGCAGACGCCCGCCTGCTGGATAGCCAGGTGCGTCACCAACGAAAGCGCGACTTAAAGTTGGAGTTATCAGATATGAGGGCTTACAGGGAACGGATACAGAGCTTGCTTTGGAGAGTTTTTTGAGACGAGACCTTTTACGGTATTTGCAGAGCACACATGAACAATAGTAACCAACCTCAAGTAAGGAAAGCTCCCAAGGGTGCTACTCGAATGTCCTTCCCAAGTCTCGAACTCGAATGCGCCTCTAGCAAAGGCAGCTTGGGAAGGCTTCGCTCCGGAGAACATGCGTGGTCGTTTGGTGAAAGCTTAGGGTTACTGCGCTTTAAAACTCTTTAGGGGCCTTCGCGTGGCTGAGAGAGAGAGAGAGAGTATATGTTGGAGAGATTGATATCTGCATACTGCTGTGTATGCATGCAGGGGTGCAGGCTACATGTGTACCGATCTGTGTATGTATGTATGCATGCATGCATGCATGCATGCATGCATGGATGGAAGTCGATGTTCTGCACCAGTCCTTTAATCCTCTGCCTGAGAACCTATGCAGAAGCACAGTCATTGTCTCGTATGTATGCTATGCCTGTATGCATGTAGGCATGATCATGTATGCACAGATTTGTCTTGCACTGAAGTGTAGAGCATATGTATGTATCTGGGCTTCCACACACGCACACACAGCATCAGCGCACACAGCACACGAATTAAGCATAGTTGAATATTGTGGCTACAAGATGAAGTCTAAGCACATGCACAACTAACCAAAACAACCCGTTGAGACAGATACTTTTCTAGGCATGAGCAGATAGATACGCATATCATAAAGAAGTAAGCAACAATACACGGCTCCACATATTCATTTGCCCGTATGTGTATATTCCGCTGTTTTCAACATTGACAACTTGCTTCCGCGCTTAGTCTCTGGCCTTCCCTGACCAGGGCGAGTTCCAAGAGACCTCGGAGATTGTAATTGCATCGCCTTCTCGCTTCTGGGTTTCGGAGCCAAGGTTTGGGGTTTTGGGTTTAGGGGTTCAGGGTTCAGGGGGTTTAGGGGTTTAGGGTTTAGGGTTTAGGGCTTTAGGGGATTAGGAGAGACTCGTCCCCCGGGTCCAAATGCAAACCAAAACAAGCTCCAAGCGAAATCGTACGTCTCGACACCCTGAGAATAAAACCCTAAACCCCAAGATTTGAAACCTGGACCTTATAAACCTTTGCCCAAACGTCCTGAATCCCGAAACCTGGAGCCCACAGCCGAGGCTGCGATAAAGGAGACCAAGATCTACCTCCATACTTTGTCATAGTTGGGTAACATTTTACATGTTTATGGGTACTTAAACCCAATAAGGAATAAAAATGTAGATTTGTAATATGACCCCAACCATGAACTAGAATAGATTTTGAACTATTGGGTTGAGCCTTTGGGGCGTTTGGGCTAGGGCCCAGTTTTGAGGGCTTTTTGGGGTTACAGTTCAGTGATGTTTTTTGGGGTTAGGGTTCAGTTTTACCATCATGCTATCGTCGTTGTTCCTTATCTCTAGAACGTTGCAACCTTAAGCCGACTTAAGTCGACATCCTGCAGCCAGAAGCCCAAGGAAACAAGTCTCAAGCCCGAAGGGCACGACGCTTCGAACCTAACACCCAAGTACACCCGGTAAAACTTGCAGAACCACATCCCAAGAACGCTTCAAGAGAAACCCCAAAAGAAGCAACAACAACCACCACAGTTAGAACCCCAAGCCGTCCTTAAAGGGCCTCAACATCCTTACTAATCTACAGTTTTCGGCTGCTCCTACGGTCAGTTACTCCTTTATGATCCGCTAAATTCTAAACTGTCCGGTTTCATAGGTCCCCTGTGACGACTAAAGTCTGTTTTAGGGTGCGTGCGTGCGTGCGTGCGAGAGCAGGTGCGAGGAATTTAATGGTCACGGCTCCGTAACCACTAAATTCCGGGCGGGCCGCCGGTAGGATGGTCACGGCTCCGTGACACGAAATTCCGCCAGCTGGGGTGTGGGGTAGGCACAGGCGCACAATCATGGTCATGGCCCCGTGACCACTAAAGTCCGGGTGCCTATTTCTACAAGTATTCGTGGTCGATAAAGTCGTTGGTTTCAATTCAAAACCTGCCATGACCACCAAAGTCCGGGGGAAATTTGGGCCAGCATATGACCAGGATATGCTGGTCATGGGGCGGCCCCAAATGGGGTAACCGGCAGGGGGGGTAACCGGCACATGTATATTACTTATTCCCAGACCCTAAACTCCCGGACCCGAAACCCTGGCCTAAATCCCTGAACACCTGAACCCCTAAACCCACAAGGCCTCGACCCCTGTACTAAACCGCAGAACCGTAAACCCTAACACTCCTCTAGGTTTCCCCTTTAAAGGAGCCCTAAAACCCGCGAGGTTTCCCCTTTAAAGGAGCCCTAAACCCCCCGAGGTTTCCCTTGTAAAGGAACCCCCTAAAGGACCCAAACATAAACTTTTGGGTGGGATATCCCTACCTCATTGTTTTGTTTATAAAGGGGCTTATGGGATATCCCATCCTTCTAGTTTTTTGTTTAGGTACCTTGTTGGGTCCCCTATTTAAAGGAACCCTAACCCCCTTCGGGCTCGTGTTGTCTGCAGTGGCCAGGATGGCCTCTTGGGCGAAGGCTCCGGGCGGACGGCAGCGGCAACCTCGGATGGTTTAGAGGCTAATATTAGGTGCTATAGCCATACCCATAGGCCCCAAAGTAGTTCCTTTTTGGGATTACCTTATAGAATTCTAAATATGAACCCCAAAAGGGAACTACTTAGGGGCCTATGGGTAGGGTTTGTAGGGTTTATCAGGGGCTTCTAGGAGTTATAGGGCTCAGTTGTATGGTTTTTTTATCGGCGTTACAGGATTTATGGGTGCTATGGGGTTTATAGGGTTTAGGGTTTAGGGCTTGTATCTAGGGTGTAGCGATGGATCAGAGATGAAAGCGAGAGGCTGTGGGGCCTTCGGGTGTGGGTTCGTTTTCGGGGTTTAATATAGGGGCCTTGATAATTAGAATAGGGTTCCCTTTGAAAGGATCCTTAAAGGGGTCTATAAGATCTGGAAGGGATCTTTTGTAGGGTTCTATTATATAGGGGCCTTGATAATTAGAATAGGGTTTTGGGGTATATTATACTATAATTATAATAAGGAGCCACCAAAATAGTATTGGGAATTATCAAGGCCCCTATAGTATTTAGAGGCGGGGTGATTCTTGGATTTGAGGGTGTGAGAGCTTGAGGAGTTACGCGGCATGTTATACTTATAACCATACTTACTAAGTCCGATGATCCTCCCAGTAGCTCCCCGCCGAAACAGAACGCCCTTTGCAGTTGGCGTAGCTTGGCGTACGTAAAGCAGGTGTGGATACGGCTCCTGAATGTCCGTCCAAGGATCCTTAAACGCTATCTCAGGATGTAGGGATTGGGCATGTTATCTTGGACTGTCTTGTTTTTGGCTTGGAGGGCACTGGGTGTGCTCTGAACTTTGGTCTTCCGGCACGCCACGACATGCTGTTGGGAGGCGATGGTTGACAGTGACTGACCATGGACTGGCAGGCATCAAAAAGCTAGGACCGTTCTTATGTTGTGATTATCACAGTGACAGGCTCCGTGGCACCTTTTTGCACTACTCGTACTGCTATCATGCTGCTTCAAGCAGGGCTGCAGGTTGTGAAGCTCATGACTTCCATCATTACTTCATGTCCAGAATGGAATGCATAGCGTCGGTAGTCAGTAGAGGGTGGACAGGCCGAAGCTTCCAATCGAGGCATCCCTCGTGGTGACGCTGATTCATATCATGGGGCCCTTGTATAAGTCTTCCACGGCTGTAAGATAGAGGTCTGAGTAGCCAGTAACAGCTAAGAGTAGGATCCCCTGATCGTCCGTGTAGCCTAAACCCCAAACCCTAAAACTCCCTGTATACAGCTTCACTATACCCCAGTACTCGAGGCTTTGACTTCTCAAGGTGCCGACAGTGTGCACTCCTCAGAGAGCTCTCGAGTGGTAGGGCTTGAACTTTGGACGTCTATCTAGTAAGTGTTTCTGCAAGTCTTCCATCGGAATTTCATGCAGACGTGGAAGAACGAATATGTAGTTATGAAGCAGCATATAGTGCAGAAGTCAAGCTAGAGCAGCCTGGGGCTGAAGGAGGAGACTTCATTTTGGTCTCATTCTCTGGACAGGTTCTGAGCTCAACAGTAAGGACCTCGAGCTTGCAGGGTCGAGGATTTCACTGCATGTTCATCGGCAACGTCGTGGGAGGGTAAACAGGAAAGTTTGTTTGAGGCGATCACCTGCGGAAGATTGCCCAAAGTACTATAGGGGCCTTGATAATTACCCACATTATGTTGAGGGGCTCCTTATTATAATTATAGTATAATGGGCCCCAAAACCCGATTCTAATTGCCAAGGCCCCTATATAATAGAACCCTACAAAAGATCCCTTCCAGATCTTATAGACCCCTTCAAGGATCCCTTCAAAGGGAACCCTATTCTAATCATTAAGGCCCCTATATTACCCGAAGCCCCGAAATCCGAATGCTCCACCAATCCAAAAGCCTGACCCTCTTTGATGGCTGCTTCTTTGTCATAGTTGGGTAACATTTTACATATTTATGGGTACTTAAACCCAATAAGGAATAAAAATGTAGATTTTCAATATGACCCCAACCATGAACTAGGCTTGTTGTGCGATTTGCGAAAGATGTCTGGCCAGCAGAGGTTGGTGTTTAGGGTTTAGGGTTTTAGGGTTTTAGGGTTAGGGTTTAGGGCTTAGGGCTTAGGGTTTTAGGGTTTAGGCTTCAGGCTTGGCGTCAATGGACGAATGCTTCGATCATAGTCAGATCAGTGTAGCTTCAGAAGCTCAGATCAACAGAGATCGCCAAAACCCGACACCCGAAAGCAAAACCCCAAATCCTAAGCCTGAAGAGGACCGTTAAACTCTAAACCCTAACTGCCCTATGCCCCAAACCCTAAGTTGCCCTACTAGAGGGGCCAAAAAAATTACCAATACTATTTTGGCGGTTCCTTATTATAAGTATAGTATAATGGGCCCCAAAACTCTATTCTAATTATTAAGGCCTCTAGTATAGACCCCTTATACCGTTTAAGGATCCCTTTAAAGGAACCCTACTCTATTAGCGTGCAGCTGTCAGGCACTTGCCCAGCTGGACGAAGTCATGATGGGTTTCGCACAGGCCTAGGGCCCTGGCGTGGGGATATCATAGGATTCTTTGGGGTTTGGGGCTTTGGGTTTAGGGGTTTAGGGGTTAGGGTTTAGAGATCATCGTCAACTTCAGGAACAGCTTGAACAACCCCGCGGGGGCGATGATATGGCAGTGTCCTGGACCAGCAGAAGCCGACACACACATCCTGGCCGCACTGGCCACGCCTGGACAGCGCTGGACAAGTGCGAATCTCGCCGCTCTCAAAGCAGCTTGGCCACAGTTGATTCTGAAATTGCGTTCTTGTTGCTCAAAGAGCTTTAGGCTTTAAGTCCAGTGAAACAAGATAGCTACAGGAGCGGGCGCTTCAAAGCGACAGCTCCAGCATACGGCTGAAAGCGGTTCCGGCGGCGCAATTGTACTGGCGCGAAACCATGCTGGGCTTAGGGTTTAGGGGTTGAGGGGTTAGGGTTTAGGGGTTCAGGGCTTAGGGTTTAGGGGTTTAGGGTTTAGGGGTTTAGGGGTTAGGGTTTAGGGCTTAGGGTTTAGGTGTTTAGGGTTTAGGGATAAGAGTTTAGGGGTTTAGGATTTAGGGCTTAGGGTTTAGGGGTTTAGGGTTTAGGGGTTTAGGGGTTTAGGGTTTCGGGCTTAGGGTTTAGGGGTTTTTGGTTTAGGGATAAGGGTTTCAGGTTTTAGGGTTTCGGGCTTAGGGTTTAGGGGTTTTGGTTTAGGGATAAGGGTTTCAGGTTTTAGGGTGGGGATTTTAGATCCAACGGCTAGGTACGCCGCCGCCAAAGACTTGAAGATCTAAAAGGCATCCGTGTCGTTCTTTTGTTAACCATGTTTAATTAATGGTTAGGATCCTATAATATAAAATTGGTTTACCAGCAAAAGGGAACTACCATGGAGACTGTATGTAAACCGTCGCGGAAAGCCTTGCAACACCTTCTAACGTAAATTTTGTCGGGCTGGGTTCTGAAACCATGTAACGCTGCCCTATGCCTTATTATGCTATGCTTTACCGCGTGGTTCAGATCTCTCGGTACTTGTAGATTTGGGGGGTTCCTTCTTACAACTATAGTAACCCTATTCTAACTATTAAGGCCTCTATAGTAGCTCCGCACTAGTTCGCTGAACCATCGTTCCCTGAAGCTGAGTTTGTAACGGGCGACACCGGGTCCCAATCATACTGTCAATGGCTCCAGGTTTAAGGATTTAGGACAAATCCTGAACCGTGAAGCCTGAGCCCTATCTCCTGATGCATCAGAGGCCTAGTTAGTAGACGTCCCAACTCTAAACGCTAAACCCGAACCCTAAACCTAAAGCCTTAACCCGCCTTTGTCATGGCTCTCGCATGGGACACCAGCCCCTAAACCCTAAATCCTATAAACCCGAATCCCCAGACTCCTAAACGCTTAAACTCCTAAGCCCCTAAATCCTAAAGCCATAAACCCTTCAAAGCCCAGGACTCCTTCGCTGAGTGTTTAGAGCATACCTCGACTCTCCATTGTAGTTCTACATATATATATGTATATATGTATATATGTATATATGTATATATGTATATATGTATATATGTATATATGTATATATGTATATATGTATATATGTATATATGTATATATGTACATATGTATATATNATATATGTATATATGTATATATGTATATATGTATATATGTATATATGTATATATGTATATATGTATATATGTATATATGTATATATGTATATATGTATATATGTATATATGTATATATGCATATATGCATATATGCATATATGCATATATGCATATATGCATATATGTATATATGTATATATGTATATATGTATATATGTATATATGTATATATGTATATATGTATATATG
>BGNK01000576.1:104494-139257 GCA_003297005.1 Symbiodinium sp. clade A Y106 | reverse complement strand
GGGGGGGAAAGGGCAGGGGGAAGACAGTATCAAAGGGGTGTCCACTGGTACCCTAAGCCCTAGACCCCCAATATAGGGGTCTTAATAGTTATCTATACTATTTTGGGGGTTCCTTATTATCATAACAGTAGAATACACCCCAAAACCTTGTTCTAACTATTAAGGCCCCTATATTACAGAACCCTACTACAGATCCGTTATAGACCCCTTAAAAGGATTCCTTTTAAAGGAACCCCATCCTAATTATTAAGGCCCCTGTACCAAGACCCGAGTACTAGCCCTTTGGCTGGTTAACATTTGATAATGCTCCATAGCCGGGGTAGCAACGTGTTGCTTGGTTCACTTCCAAGCTGCACTGCAGGGGCCTGAAGGGTTTAGGGTTCAGGGTTTAGGGTTCGGGGATTTAGGGTTCAGGGTTTAGGGTTCAGGCGTGTTCGGGGTTATGGGTTCAGGGTTCAGGGCTAATCTCGTGCTTGGAATGGAATACTCGTCATTGCCTAGAATAGGAAAACGCTGAACCCCGAAGCCTTGAACTATAGAAATCCCGAAAGCCGAAACAGGCAGGCTGGGCCGAGGATGCCCCTCCAACAATCACGGAGGCATGGGGAAGAGGTTTAGGGCTTAGGATTAGTTAGGGCTTAGGGTTTAGGGCTTAGGGCTTAGGGTTGAGGGTTTAGGGTTGAGGGTTTAAGCTTCGGGTTTGAGGTTTAGGGTTGGATGTTAGTGTGAAGGTTCGGGGTTGGGTGTAGGAGTCATTTGCGGTTCCGCGCTTTACCGTTTCTCCTACAAACAGGGTATTGCAAGGGTTCAGGAAGGATTATAGGATGGCTTTAACATGGTCGAGGGCGGGGAATAAATGTATGCAACTCTTGTGCAAGAGTCAAGAAGCTCCACGTGAAGGAATGGTTGATACTACGGTTGATGGACAAAATCCTGCAGTACCCATTATAAGGAATATACCATAATTCCCATAGTTTAGGGTCCTTAGGGTCCATGCAGGATTTTGTCCATCAACAGTAGCACCCTGCTTGTAGTCCAGGTATAATGATACCATTACAACGAGCCCTCAAACCCTACTCTAACAGGTTTCAAATGGGTTTAGGGTTTAGGGTAACCTCATAATGTAGGAACCTGATTAAGAAACCCTGGGCCTGTAAGCCCAAAATAGCAGGGTTCATATAAGGAAGCCCTAATAAAGGCCCAAGGTTTCTTAATCAGGTTCTTACATCAAAACCCCCAAAACCCTTATAGTACCCTTTAAAAAGGAACCCTCATAGAACTCTAATTCAATAAAGGCCCAAGGGTTTCTTAATCAGGTTCCTAAATTACCTTACTTGCATTAGTCTTATTGTGGTTCTGAAGAGTAAGGGTTCACCAAGGTTGATCGTAAGTTTGAGCGAAGCAAAACTTCGGTGAATGCAAACTCATGGCCTGGAGCAGGCCTGAGGCCAAAGAAGGTGTTCACTATAGGGGCCTAAATAATTACGTATACTATTTTGGTGTTCCTTATTAGATTTATAGTATCATTGGCCCCAAAACCCTATTCTAATTATTAAGACCCCTATATTAGGGTTTAAGGTTTGGCTTGGGGGTCCGGGTTTAGGGTTTAAGTTGGGGGCTGCCCCCACTCAGTAACAGTTGGATAATATTCGTAATATAGGCCCTTTATTTATTGTAGCCCCATTATAGACTGTTACTGTATCGGGGCAGTGCCCAAGGTTTAAGGGTCTTGCTTTATTTTGAAACGGTCATTTCTTTACGGGCCCAGCACCAAGGAATCTCCAATGCCGTAGTTGTGAGCACCCTGTAGACCCCTTTAAAAGGAAACCGTAAAGGAACCTTATTCCAATCATAAACGCCGCTATACCTATATAACCCTTACAAATTTCGGGATTCAAACTCGTGGCTGTCGTGTCTGGTTCCTTCAGATTACGTGTCCCGTTCTTGGCAGGTGGAAGCCCAAAGGTGGCTACCAACTTTCCTGAGGCCGGATGCGGGCAAGGGTATACAAAGGATGTGACTCACAAATAGTGTTCCTTAGGGTGTCACCGCTTCGGCTAGGATTTCTCGCTGTAGCTGCGATGGTCGACGTGTCGTAGAGCTCTTTGCTGCTACATCTCCGTCATGTGTACACGGGTGACTGCCATTGTTTTATTCGTCGGGGTAGGGCTTTGGGACATTTTATATTTTCCCTTATTGGGCTTAAGAGGATCTTATTTGCCTTAAAAGCCCCACCTAGTCGTCCCACTTGCGATCAAAATCCGATGTGCTCAGAGCTCGGGCACCGGTTTGGAAGGGCTCAGATATGCGGTCATGAAGCCCTAATTCAGGGCTTCCTAAGCCCTAATTTAGGGCTTAGGGTTTAGTAAACCCTAGACCTTTGTAGGTTGTGGTTGGGTTGGTTGTACCCGATATACTCCCACAGGTTAACCTTTATTTGCCCAGGGGTTGAGGGTTTAAGAAACTAAGCCCAAAATCTCAACCCTGAGTCAGGCTGAGCCCTCTCACAGCCACACCCCCCAAAAGCAAACAGGAAGCAGCTCTTTAAGGCCCGATGCCCCTCAAAGAGGAACCTTCAAAAAGAATGGAACCCTAAACCCTGAGCCCTCAAAAAGAATAATGGAACCCTAGGCGCTAAACCCTAAAACCCTGAACCCTTAACCCTACGCTCTGAGCCTTAAACGCCAAGCAAACATCTGCGAGCCGGGGTCCTGGCCTCTGTCGTGCAGGCACCAGGTGATGCTAATTCTTTTCCTCGGGCCGGGGAGAGGCTCGCAAGTCGCTGGTAGTTTTAGGGTTTAGGGTTTTCTGGGCCGTGAATCATTTTTGATTTTGTGGACGCGGCGCTGAAGTTTGGGTTTAGCTTTTTCGAGTTTGGGGTGTTGAGAGAGCTGTGGGTTCACTGTCAACAGGCTTCAGAAGATCGTTCGCATGTCCGTTCGAAGGCCCGTGCAGGTCACTACCACAAGTCCCATGCTAGTGCTGCAGTCGGTGTTACTTTTCAAAGTTTTGTCCTGATGGTGCCCGTGATGCCGTCTCAGCCTCCCACCACGAGCTCGGACATCGCGAAATCCCAAGTCTCGAACCAAGCCTGATGCTGCATTTCAAGCCCCCTTGCAGGTGTCCTGGAGCTGCAGCCATATGATGAGGATGGACATCCGTTTCGTTTGGCTACAGAGCTCGACCCACAGTAGGGTTTACAGCCTGAGCAATTCAACTTTGTTTTTCTTTGTATGCTACTGCACTTAGATAGGGGTTAAGAAAGGGATATCATTGATACTATTGTTCATGCCAATTGTTTTCGTTTCGGTGTTAGGCGCCGTTGGCTGAAGGGCCTTCGGTGAGTAATGACTGGCAGCGCGATGTAGACCTGTGGGGTCAAGCGTGATAACGCGACTTTTTCCTCAGCTACCTGTTGCTTAGGACAGTGGCTATATGTTTAAACCCTAAACCCTACACCCCTAAACCCTAAACCCCTAAACCTAAACCCTAAACCGATTTTTGTTGGGACCAGACACTTGTCGCTTGCCGAAGCCCGCACCTGCGAGTAAACGTAACTTTCGTGCAACATGTGGGAGTTTCCGAAAATAGGGGACCCTAATATAGTACCCTAAGTAGTAGGATCCTTATTACAAGGACCCCCAAATGAGGTACCCCTATTTTCGGAAACTCCCATGTGTTCACTGTCACAGGGTTTGGGTTGTTTTTAGTTTAAAATCGGGCTTCAGGGTTTGAGGGTTTAGGGCTTAGGGGCTTAGGGGTTTAGGGGTTTAGGGTTCAGGGTTTGGGGTTGAAGGGTTTAGGGTTTAGGGCTTGTGTTTGGTTCGCAGAAGACTCGTTTGCATGAGCAAACAATGATCATCTAAGTAGCCGATTCCGGCTGATCAGCCGCAGAAACGGGGGATCCATTGCATAAGTAGATAGCAGTTACCTAAATGAATAAGTACGTGGTTAAAGAACAAATCAAAGCATAAATGGACACATAAATGCAACTATATATGTTATATCTATATCTATCTGTATATGTACATATATATATACACATACATAGGCAGATAACTAGCTAGATAGCTAGATAGGTAAATATCTAGATAGCATGATAGCTAGATGGACAGATATATAGATGTAAACAGACACAGAAACAGACATAGAAGCATAGCTAGAAATAGACATACAAACAGGAATCGACTATAGACATGAAAACAAACAAATGTGAGTATGGTATAAATGTAAAGACCAACACAAGTTCAAATATGAAGATCGATAGTCAGATTGGTACATAGTTAAATATAGAGGTATTTGTATTCAAAGGCGCCGGTTTCCTTGAATTGAAGCTTTAGCAAACATGTAAGGAAGTGCTTTGACGATGACAAACTCCCTAGTGCCGAGGCCCGGAATGCTGGCCACTGTCCGAACCGATTCGCTTTGGCGGAGGCCGGGGTGAAGGGTTGCGGGCTTAAGGTGTTTCTTTGGGAGTTTAGGGTTGTGGCTGTGGGGCAACTCAGGTGTTTCACGGTTTCAGGACATGCGTGTTGCGAGGTTTATCGGTTTTAAGTTTGAGACTTCGGACATGAGGCTACTCAGCTCCAGAAGCCATGTTGTCTCGTGATGGGAAAGGGGACATCAGCTTAGAGCTGGTGGGTCCTTCCCGGCTGTCTGCCTCCAGGATCTCAAGTTTGTGTGCAGCCACCACGGCAACAACAACAATAACAACACCAGCAGGAGCAGCAACAACAAGAACAGCTACGACTGCTACTGCCACTGTTTCTGCCAGTTTCTGATGCTCCTCTTCCTCGTCTTCCTCCTCCTACTACTACGATACTACTATCACTATTATTACTACTGCTACTACGACGACTACCACTACTACTACTACTACTCCTACTATTGCTACTCCTCACTACCGGCTGCCGCCATGCACTACCACCATGACTGCACCACAACAGCCATTTCAGCCGCTGCTTCAAAAAACCTAGAATTAGTTGCAAGTTATCAGATGATTTGGGTTTAGGTCCACAAGTGCCAGAGTTCAGGTCGGTCTAAGGCTTGTGCCCTGCGCAGTTTATAAAGTTTAGGGTTCAGGGTTTAGGGTTTAGGGTCGAACCACCTGTAGAATTCGTTTGAACTACAGGCTTTTGTGTTTGGCATGAGTTGAATGCTGGGGCTTTGCTTTGAGGTTCAGCTGCACCCCGGGTGCCGTGAGCTATTCGCTGAGCTGCTTTCTAGTTTCGCACCTTGGTTGCAGTATATCAAGCAAAAGACCGCGATCCACACGATTGCGGTTGAGGTTCAGCGTACCTCACCCTAGATCCTCGTCTTACACCTTCAACCCAAGCCGGGTTCGCAGGCACGAGACTAATGCTAAGTTTAATCAAATCCCCAGAAACTCATTTCGGATACTGGCCGCTGCATTTTAGTCTTGAACCTCGGCATGTAGTGTGCTTCCTTCGTCGGTGACGGTAATCATTGCGGCCAGTGGTGTGCATGACAGTAACAATCGTAAAGGACTTAGTGAAGGACCGCCTGCAAGATGAGTCCATGAACAAGGGAAGCCTGCAGGAACGATAAGAAGAATCGAAGCGAGAGGCTTACAAAACCCGTAGCAAGACTAGCTATAGGTAGTGGGAGCAGCAGAGTAACCGAGCTAAAGTAGTAAACGATTAGGAGAGTAGTCACTAGTCGGAAAGACAGTGGTCTGAGCAACGACTCTTACGTGTATTGAATTGTGCCGAGGGTAATGTAGGCTTGCAGGTTAAAGATACGGAGAGGAGAAGCAAGATCACGATGAGCCGCGCAGCCACGCTTAAGCCAGAATGCGTGGAAGCACCATAAGTCTTTACCCTCTAAACCCTAAGCCCATCAGCCCTAGAGATGTACTGTAGGGGTCGGGATATACTTAGAATTAGAAACAGTTTCCCACAGAGTTCCTAGCATTTCCTGATTTTAACTACAGTGTAGTACACCCAATTAGAACAGCATGAACACCTTCATATTGCACCCACCCACACACACAGACAGAGAGTGATCCCTCTGAGCCTCGACAAGGCCTGGTGAGATCTCCTTGAGCCAGAGGTCGATGGAGGGAAGTTCGGGAGGGGCGGTTTTAGATTTCAGGGTTTAGGTTTCATGATTTAGGGTTTTGGCAATACTTGGAGGTTCATGGGTAGTTATAAGTGGAGTTATAAGTCCCCTAATATGGGTTATAAATATAGTTACCCTACTTATAACTAACTGCCCATGAAACTCCAAGTAGAGGGTGAATAGATGCTCTGGGTTTTTATGTGGTTGTTGATCTGACTTGAAGCCCTCTGAGAAACACTTCTCATCTTATGACAAGCACCGATCCCTGGGTTGCCATTTTTGGGGCTGAGGGTGTGGATTTCAGGAATCGAAGATTAGTCAGGGTGCAGAGTTTTTGAGTCTCACAGCTTTCCGTTGTTGAGGCTTAGCCTCAAGAGTCGGTCTTAATAGAGTTGGGTAATTATTTATTTGGGCCTGACCCCCAAGCATTGTCGATAGGTCTGGCCACTTCCGCATCCGGAGAGCAGGTGGTGAGTGGATGGAAGCAAGAATATGACAAGGCTCGCAGGAGCCAGTCCGAGAGAAAGCTTTCAGTGCACACCTTTCTGCATCGGCTGCACTTTCCAAGTCCCAGCCAGTCCGAATATCCGTGCAGATCCCTTCAGCTGCACGGCAACACTGGAATACGCCGGTGGCTTCTCCCACCCTCTTACGAGACACTTGGCAGTCACGCAACTTGAAGGATCATGGGACTTAATAACTAGGGTTATAATTCGGGTAACTATACTTATAACTACTTATAACCCCGATTATGGTATTTATAAGCTTACTTACTAAGTCCCATGATCCTCCAAGAAGAGACCTGCAGCAGTGTTGAAAAGACCTTCGGCGCGGGCCTGTGCCCTGCAACCCTCGCGAAATTCAGATCCCAGAGTTTTCCTGTGGGGTCCCCGAGCCCGACTGAGAATCCCTGAAGCCTATGGGGTTCAAGGTTTAGGGTTTAGGAACCGTGAATGCTCAAACCTAACTATTATTAAACCTTTACCCCCAAACCCTAGAACCCTAAACCCTCAAACCCTTAAACCCTAAATCGGAACCCTAGGTGTAGGTCTGTCTTCAGGACTCCTGTAGCGGAGAAGCTGGACCTCTGGCTGCTCCGGCAGATTGAGGCATGGAGCCGACATCGAGGGTTCTTAGAGGAAACTTCAGGGTTTAGGGTTTATAGGGTTTAGGGTTTAGGGGTTTAGGGTTTAGGGTTTAGGGTTTAGGGGTTTAGGGTTTAGGGGTTTAGGGGTTTAGGGGTTTAGGGTTTAGGGTTTAGGGGGTTAGGGGTTTAGGGTTTAGGGTTTAGGGTTAGGGTTTAGGGTTTTAGCCTTGGAGAGAGTGTGCTGTTTTTGGAGAGTCGTGTAAGAAGGCGTGTTCTGGTTGAAACGCATGGGGCTACATAACCGACTTAAGAACCCGAGGCCCGAGGCCCATGTGCAGTCCCACTGTAGGGCTAGGACCAGGCATGTTCTTTGGAGTACCTGCCGACCTAAGGCTTTGCAGTATAGCGCTTAGGAACTTGAAACAAGGCCTTTCGATGTTCTGGGTATGAAGCTCTAGGTAGTTTGGCAATGTCAGGATTGAGATTCCGAACCCAAACCCTAAACCCTCTCTGGTACAGCTGTGGGCTGATCTCTCGGCAATACGCTCTGTGGTTGGCTGGCAGACCAATCAATCAGCACATCTTGTCGTCATGATAAAGCCTGTGCCGGTCCTCGGGCCGAGCAGACCTGTTTGTGTACCGCAACTGAAGATCAGCATTTACGGAACAGGCTGTTGCGTCTCCGACAGAAAATTTTAGGTGCAGTCCACCAACCGTGTCCTGGAGAGGATTGAGGCATTTGCCATGATTGCTATAACTATAGGGCCTAGATAGTTACCTGTACTATTTTGGGGGTTCCTAATTACAACTATAGTATAATGGGCCCCAGAGCCCAATTTCCAATTCTTAAGGCCCATAAAAAAAACCTAAACCCTAAACCCTAAAACCCTAAACCCTAAAACCCTAACTTAAGGCCCCCAAAGTAGTTCGTGGACTGCGGCCTTGGCAATGGCTTTTCCATGATGAATGGATGTTTGCAAGCTGGGGAGCTAGCTGACTGAGATGATCCCCAAGTCGAATCATCGAAACCCTAAACCCTAAACCCCTGAACTGAACCCCTTAACCCCAAACCCCTAAACATCCCAAAACCCTAAGCACCTAAACCAACCCCTAAACCCCAAAACATCCCAAAACCCTAAATAACCACAAATCCCTAAACCTTACTGTTCGAAGTCCTGGGGTTGCAACACCCTCCGGAGTGCTGGCGATTCGAGGGATGACGGGAGAAAGTGTGGGTCAGAGTTGCTCGGACTTTCCAGGGTTTCTGGTTTAGGGTTTGGGGTTTCGGTTTAGGGTTTAGGGTTTAGGGTTCAGGGTTTGGGGTTTGGGTTGTTTCTAGCTTCCGATCTACGTATTGTATAAGAGAAGCGTCTCAATCATTCCCGAAGTGCCTGCCTGTTCTCCGGTACGTTTAATGAGCCAATGAATTGTTGGTTGGTGGAACACGGTTTAGGGTTTTGGGAAGTTGTCAATCTTAGCTAGTTTTCGGGCACGACAGAGTTCAGGGTTGGATGCTCAACATCCCGCTCAATCCTACAAGGTTTGTGTGCTGTTTCAGTGGACAGCGTTCGGACAATAGTATTAGATACCCCTCGGCTCAGGATGCCGCGGCCACCAACCAAGATGAGAGGCTGTTGGCGGACCATTCCCTATTATATTTATATAGTGCAATATACCCCCAAAACCCTATTCTAGTTATGAAGGCCCCTAAGTAGCATAAACCCTATTCTAGTTATTAAGGCCCCTAAGTAGCATAAACCCGAAGCCCCAAAAGATATGTGCAGCATTGATCTTTGTTGCGTTTTCGCGGTCTCAGGCTTCCTGGAGGTGCGTCGGGTTCCGTGCACGAACCGAGCCCATAACATCGGTTTCGGGTTTAGGGGTTTAGGGTTTAGGGGGTTTGGGGGTTTAGGGGTTTAGGGGTTTAGGGGTTTAGGGGTTTAGGGGTTTAGGGTTTAGGGTTTAGGGTTTAGGGTTTAGGGGGTTAGGGGTTTAGGGTTTAGGGTTTAGGGAGAGGCTCCATGCGGCTCCATGTACCCATATAGTAGGTAACTTGGCCTTAAAGTACCCATATAGGGACCCTTTAAGGCCTAAGTACCTACTAGATGGGCACATGGAGTCTTAGGGCTAGTGAAGGTTCCGACCGAGCACCTAAAGAAGTTTGGGTCTGGCTCTGCAATGCAGACACCCCACGAACCCAGAACAAATCCCAACGCCAAACTCAAACCGACAAGCCTCAATGCCAACGCTAGAGAAGACCGCGGGTCTAGGCTTCCGTAAGATCGACATCAGGAGCTCGCTGGTTCGCACCATAAGCACGGCATTAAGCGAAGGCGCATCAACCAGCGTAAGAGTCTCGTTTTTTGGAACTGTCAATCGCGCCGGACTCGTCCTGTTGTTTGACGGGCCCCGGAGTGGGCAAACTGTATTGATGCAGGTGCCTGTGCCTTTGGTCCCAAACGCAAGCACAAGCCCCTTCCCAAGCTCCTCAAAGCTCGTCCAACAGACCAGATCCTTCTAATACAGGCGCCCAAATAATTACCATTGCTATTTTGGAGGTTCCTTGTTATAATTCTAGTATAGCGGGCCCAAAATCCTGTTCTAATTATTAAGGCCCCTATGTTACGCTAAACTTCCAGTTAAAGCCCAAACCCGGCAGGTGGTCTTATGCCCTGGACCACCTTTACCACAAGACCGAGCAGCGCGGCGCTCGGTGTATGCTGGTGTCAAGGTTTAGGGTTTATACGGGTGTCAGGGTTCAGAATGAGGTCGTAATGATGCAAGTCATCATTAAAGCCATGGCACGAGATTCTTGAGACAAGAACAACAACTACTGCTATCATGTCTACCACGTCTTACTTGAGAAACCAGTAGCAAATGCCACTGCTTGACTTCCATGTTCATGATGGATTTGAAGTTACAGTAGTGGTTCAAGGGCTGGGCGTGTAAGGGTTGAGGAAGCAGGCTTTAAGGATTTGGTTCTTGAAGCAATGCGATGTGGATTTGGGACACAGGGCTTGCAGGCACTGAGGTTGCAGATGTGCATGAGTCCAGGGTTTGGATTTTGCAGGCGCAGTAGACTGGCGTGCCTCAACAGCCAGACAGAAGTACTTCATTGGGCGCAAGCCTGTGTTCACTCGTATCGTGTAGGCCTCAGAATGGAAGGTAAACCCTAACCCTCAAGCCTCGATGTAGACATCTGACTGCAAAACCCTCAAAGTATGGCTAGGCCCCATAGCTACCTAAGTCAAAGCCCTAACCCTAAACGAAGCCGCAGAGACTCCAAAGCGATACATTGATCTTCGGCTTGCGTGAAGAATCGGCGGCCTGAGAGCTTCTTATGTCGATCTCGGATTTAGGGTTTAGGGGTTTAGGGTTTAGGGGGTTTAGGGGTTTAGGGGTTTAGGGGTTTAGGGGTTTAGGGGTTTAGGGGTTTGGGGGTTTAGGGTTTAGGGTTTAGGGGTTTAGGGTGTAGGGTTCTCAGGTTTTTGAAAGGGTCACGGATTCTTGTTGAGGAGTTCACGTCTGAGAGACCCTTCAAGAGTTTTTGCTTTTGTTATCAACAGAAGCAACTTGATGCTGATAATAGATAGTAGATAGTAGTAAAATAGCAGCAATAACAACAAGAATTGTTTTGATAATATTGGTACTGTTAGCAATAAGAATAGTAATAATAATAGCAACACCAGTACTTGTCGTAGTCATAGTAGTAACAATAAGAAGCGCAATACTAGTAATAGTAGTAGTAGTAGTCGTAGTAGTGGTAGAGTAGTAGTAGTAGTAGTGGTAGTGGTAGTGGTAGTGGTAGTGGTAGTGGTAGTGGTAGTGGTAGTGGAAGTGGTAGTGGTAGTGGTAGTGGTCGTGGTGGTGGTGGTGGTGGTAGTGGTAGTGGTACTAGTAGTACTAGTAGTACTAGTAGTACTAGTAGTACTAGTAGTACTAGTAGTACTAGTAGTACTAGTAGTACTAGTAGTAGTAGTAGTAGTAGTAGCAGTAGTAGTAATAGTAGTAGTAGTCGTAGTAGTAGTAGTAGTAGTAGTCGTAGCAGTATTAGTAGTAGTAGTGGTAATAGTAGTATAGTAGTAGTAGATTCAGCTCCTAGACCCTCTTTGAGTTCATGGTTTTTGGGTTTGGGGTTTAGGGTAAATCTAAAGCCACCACGGCTTCAAGCAAGCAGGAAGCCAATGCCCGGCAATCCTGTAGAGACGAAGAGCCGACGATCCTAAAAGCGAGCCTGTAACGAACTAATTTAGGGGCCTAAATAATTACCAATACTATTTTGGGGGTTCCTTTTTCAGATTTATTCCGATAAGTAATATAGGGGCCTTAATAATTAGAATAGGGTTTTGGGGCCCAATAAACTACAACTATAATAAAGAACCCGCCTAAAATGTAGGTAATTATTAAGGCCCATATATTAGATGCTTACCAAAACAACCAAGCTTGTACACCTGTTGGTGTAAGGTATGCCATCCGCGGACTGGCCTGCAAGCTGAGTGCCAGATCTCTCAGCTGACCATTGCTGTTATCATCGCTCGCGGTAGCCACTGATGGCTGCTTGCCAGTAGCACTTATCCTACTCCTACTGCTCCTACCGCTACTGCTACTGCTACTGCTCCTACTACTAGGACTACTACTACTGCTGCTGCTGCTGCTACTACTACTGCTACTGCTACTGCTACTGCTACTGCTACTGCTACTGCTACTGCTACTACTACTACTACTACTCCTACTCCTACTCCTACTCCTACTCCTACTCCTACTCCTACTCCTACTCCTACTCCTCCTACTACTCCTACTCCTACTCCTACTCCTACTCCTACTCCTACTACTACAACTACTACTACTACTACTACTGACTACTACTCCTGCTGCTACTACTACTACTACTACTACTACTCCTACTCCTACTACTACTACTACTGATGCTACTACTACTACTTTCACTACTTTCAGTACTTACTACTGCTGCTTTTACTACTACTACTACTACTAATACTACTACTACTACTACTACTACTACTACTACTACTACCACTACCACCACTACCACTACTACTACTACTACTACTACTACTACTACTACTACTACTACTGCTACTACTACTACTACTACTAGGGTTGCGCGCCTCCTGGCGCCTGGTAGTTTTCAGTGGTTCGAGGGTGTAAAATGCTGGGTGTTTGAGAGTTTTTAGAAATTGTAGTTAAGCCAACTTCACAAAAACTACTTACTTGGGTTTATGGTGATGATGATAAGGATGATGCTTATGAGGATGATGATGAAGATGGTCAGGTTAACGATGATGTTGGCGATGGCGAGGATGATGGTTATGAAGTTGATGATGAAGATGGTCAGGTTAACGTTCATGTCACTGCCTTTGGCGATCATGCCCAAATCACTGGTATTTACAGCATTTTTTGCTCTTTGTACAACATGCTGCGCAAGACGCGTTGTCACAAGCATCCTAGTACTGCTACTGCCACCGGCGCTACTACGTTACTGCTTGCGGTCAACCATGTCGTTATTAACCCCCCCCCCCCGCTGGCACCCTAGCAAAACGCCCAAAAACGCCGAGGTTAACACCAGGCGCCTGGGGGCGCGCATAGCTACTACTACTACTACTACTCCTGCTTCAACTGCTACTCCTACTATACACCCGCTTCTGGTAATCCTGCTGCTGCTGCTGCTACCCCTGCTACGACAACAAATTGTAGCATATAGTATTGCGCCTCGTGCTGCTACTGCTCGCACTTCCTCGCGCTACTTCCATGCTCATGTAGTCGTGTGGGAACCTGATTAACAAACCTTGGGCCTTTATCAGGGTTCCCTATATGAACCCTACTATTTTGGGGTCATAGGCCCAGGGTTTCTTAATCAGGTCCCTACATTAACCTAAACGTTCTTTCCGCTTGCTGTTTCGGTGTAGTACTCGCAGTTTCATCATTGTCAGCAACCTCTCCTGTCACCAAGCTCCAGAGTTGTGTGCAGCCCGACGAGGCAGCTTAAGATGCGCGGCAACACAGATCCAGCCAAACCGAGTTGTGGCAACGCAGAGAAATCTCGTTTCTGGAGAAGCTTGGAGGTCTTTCATCAGATGCTGAACCGCGCAGGGTATGACAGTCTAGACCCCCGGAAGTCAAGCCCAATATCCCTTTTTCAAGCTGTTAAACTCAAACCCGGGACCTTGAACCTTCATGTCCACAGCAGGAGGCCCCGACCCGACTCCAGACCAGCAAGACTGCGTACACTGCCAGGTGCACTGGGACACCAACCACCTCTGCAGAGCGATCTTTGCCGGATCGGATATGGCCACTGAGGCCACAGTGGCCACGACGGCTCAGGGTCAACGGAGATGAAAGTTATTTGTCATGTGTGCGTATGGTCGTATGGTTTTTGGAGCCCGGGAACCCGTGTCTCGATGATGCAGAAGGACATCACCTAATCACCACATACTACGACTACAGTTCGCAAACAGCAGAACGTTTAGCAGCAGTGGTGGAAGTAGTTGTAGTAGTAGTCGTGCTCGTCGTCGTGCTTGTTGCAGGAGCCCCAGCGCTACTCTACCGGGCAGGGGTTGAACACCTGCACCCTGCATCGAAAGTTAAATACTGATGCATCGGCACTGGTAGCGCGTTATCCAGCATCGATGGTGCATAAATGCCATGCACATGTTTGTGAGTCGGTGGTCCCACCTGCTTGCTGCACGGTCTCCGACAATATTCGTTCTTGCTCAGGGTGAATCCGCGATCTTAAATCTTACATTCAATAATCGTTTCTTGCCAAGAATGGTTTCCTTGCTCAAGGTGAATCCACGATCTTAAACCTTACATTCAATAAAATAATTGCTTCTTGCAAGAATGGTTCCTTGATCCAGCTCTACCTTTGCTTCTTGACGACGGGCCTGCCCTCCGAAAAAGCACTCCGAACTCCGAGACCTCAAGAGCAGGGCAACCTGCTTAACTTACATGGGAGTTTCCGACAATTAGGGTACCTTATTTTGAGGTCCTTATAATTAGGATCCTACTATTTTTGGGTACTACATTAGGGTCCCCTATTTTCGGAAACTCCCACCTAGTACTCAGGATGTTAGGAGTAGTCTTTCGGGGCTTAGGGTTATGGACTTCGCTTGGATTGTTCCGTGACAGCGCGGGGTTCAACTCCGACAGCCACGAACTCTCAACCAGCTGCTAACTTGAGAGGAAGTCACCCTAAACCTAAACTCCTAAACCCAAATTCCTAAACCGAAAAGCCTCAGCCTAAACTTCTAAACAATACTCATGGGCCACATGTCTTCCTTGAATCCAAACCCTGAGCCCAACGAGGATGCTCCAGCATGACGAGCGTCAGAAGCTACGATGAAGCACAAAATCCGCACTGCCAAAACCCCCCGAGCCCGACGGCCCAAAGCGCTAATCCTAGATTTAGGGTTTAGGGTTTAGGGTCCTAGATTCCCCTGAACCCCAAAATTTCATCGGCGGGGGCCATGCGTCAAGTTCTACGTGGATCCCAAGAGGTCTCGTGAGACTCCAGCACTCACTGACTTAGACTCCCAGCTTTAGGGTTTACCACAGGGAGTACCAAAAGATACCAAAAGGGTTACTAGTGTGAATTGCTGTATGTTTAGGGTTTAGGGTTTAGGGCTATGTGGTGTTTGGGCTTCTTCCCGCCTCTGCGTTGCAGCAACTTCCTTCACGGAGGTGCCGTCAGCTCGCTGGGACCACGAACAGTCACCTGTCCTGGAGGGTTTAGGGTTTAGGGTTATTCAACCTCCACTTCCCTTAACCACAAAACCAAACCCCGAAACCGTGTACTCTAAAGCCCATAAACTCGCCCGAAAAGGCATCTCAAAGCCTGGCTGGCTGTTTTGGAGATAGGGCCACGAAACTACCAGAACCTACCTTTTTGTAGGTTCTTCTTACAAGCCCTAATCTGTAATTCCTAGGGGCCCTACCAAAAGTAGGTTTTGGTAGGTTTAGGTGGGCCTTGAATGAATGTCATACGGCAATAGGTTTACACTGAAAATTGTGACTTGCAACTTTGGGTTTAAGATGTCCTGACGGCAGGTGGCACAACGAACACTTACCGGAAAAACGCATAGACAGGGCCTATAAGTGCCCCAAAAACTCTAAACCCTACCTCTGGTCTCCATTGTAGTTCCTTTTTTGGTCAACCAGGCTGATGGTTAGGATCCTATAATACAAATTTTGGTTAACCAAAAAGGAACTAGAATGGAGACTAAGGTAAGGTAAAGCGTAAGTTTGGGGTTTGGGTGGGATCTTTCAGGGGCGCTTTCGTGGGTCCCAGCCCTGGGCTGTCCAGCATACCGAATCGACCCCCTAAACTCAAAACCATGAAGCCCTCCACACCTCAAGTGTGCACTAAAACTGAAACCACTATAGCAGCTTATCCTGAGGTACTATTCTACGGATCCCGATTGCTGGAAGATGATCAAGGCCCAATATTCCGCGCTTTGGGTCGCAGGCTGCTAATACAACAGAAGCTTGAGTAACTTGTATAATTGCTTAATTGGAGACCTGAAAGCACCTGACGGCCCTGGCGGTTTGTAGGTGAAATGCCAAAGCTATTGTTTTCAATTGAAAAATGAAAAAAGCACAACGAGGATCACAGTTGGGAGCACCAGAAGTAGCACGAGGAGGATCACAGTTTGGAGCACCTTGGAGCACCAGAAAGAACACAAGGAGGATCATAACTTGGACGAGGAGGATCACAACTTGGAGCACCAGAAATGCACGAGGAGGATCAAAACTTGGAGCACCAGACATTGCACAACAAGGTTTGGTCCACAAACCAAGCTTAGGGCATAATGAAGAGCCCCAGCACTAAGTATTCAAATTGTAAGAAGATTCAGCTGAGGCAGTGTTGAAACTTGATCAGGGCTGCCTGATCCGGACAAAGTCTGCCGCGCAAGCTGGGAGCTTCAACAAAGCGGACTAGAAACGGCTCCAACAAAGAGGGCTACTAATCAATCTATGGTGTGCTGAATGGGGTAATGGTGTGACTCTTGTGACACGTCCAGATGCAGCGAACCACTGCCTCAAGCCAACCACTTGCATCCTGCTGAGATGGCTAGGTTGGCAGGAGAAGGCCAAGAAGGGCAAGGAAACAGAAAAAAAGCGATTGAGACTAAAACTCACATTGCGTATGCCCGCATATGAGTAAATATACGTACATGCGATAGGTGTGTGCATATGATAGAAATAAGTATCGAGACAGAGAGAGAGAGAGAGAGACACAAACACAAAGAGCGGCACATTCTGAATGCTTCCGAGTGAGCTCCCCTAGAGGCTCTGCATGGAGGAGTATGCGTGGTGAAACGGATTCCGACCTTAATCCTAAAGCCTGGACTGTGGTTCCGAAGCCTTACACCCCAAAACCGAAACATTCTTACGCGGACGACAAATCGAAGCAGCAGCAGCAGCAGCAGTCCTAGAACCTGGATTCAAGAAGGTCCGCACGGCTTTTGTTATCCATGCACGCTCAATTCCAATCGTTTTGTACGGATTTAGGCCTGGGCTTTGGATCGAGGGAGAAACCTTTCTGGTCTACACCTGCGTTGTTGAAAGCTTACCAAAATGGTTTCAGAAACAGGTTACCAACAAGATCGGGCTTAACTGCAAAAAATGGATCCTGACTATCAATCGCCCACCCTCTCAACAAAAAACCGTAAGAACACCTCCTCCATGAAAACAACAAGAGTAACAACAACAAACTCCAAATGGAAGGTCCTTTTGCAAGCCTTTGAGCACTGTGCCTTCCCCGAAGACCATCGAGGGTTGGTAAACTTCCGGATCTCCATTTCTTTACACATATATACATATACATATATATATATAGATTTCACATGCCCCTGCAACACTAACAGTGACCACAAACAGGGGCATAATCAGGAACTCCGAGAAATACAAGAATTTCCAGCGAAGCTACGAACACATGTCTCCACATCTTTCCTCATACCTCATAACGGTCAGATTTGCCTGAAATGGGCTCTACTCGATGCGGTATGCCCACAGCAACCCATAGGATCCACAGCATTCACCCGGAAGGCAGTAGGCTGCAAACCTGAAGACGAGTTCTCCCCGTCCTCTTGGCTTCGTGTTCAGTCCGCAGTTCATGTTCCTAAAGCTGTTTCGTTGAACCACATCTTGCCGCCACCAAATCGGGCCAGGTTGGATGCAAGCACACGACCATGACCGAGGGCGTCGATCTTTTCGATGCCCGATTTTTTAGGAGCCGCATGTACTGATTATTCGACGAATAGGTAGTTGGGAGTTTGTGTTTCTCAGTGTTTGTTTAGACATGTGTTTGTTGTGTACATGTATACACATTTGTACATGTCTGATCTTCTCTGTGTTGTGTGTGTGTAAGTGTATGTATATTAACATATACATGTGTATATATATATATATATATGTATACAAGCATAAAACGCAAGTAGGTAAGCATGTACATTTATGTATGTATATACACATGCACATGCACATATACATACAAGTACGCAGACACATACGCGTACACATACACAGACACCTACACGTACACATACACACACGCATGCGCATACACAGACGCATACACAAACACATACACGTATACATACATACATGCATAGTTACATACACATGTACACATATACGTACATCCACAAATACATATGTAGATATGCACCTTGGTATATGTATGTGTATATAGACATATATACACATCTTTACTTTTGAACATACATACAGATATAATTATACACATATAGTTACACATCTTTATTTTTCGACACACACACACATATATATATATACATACACAAATACATGTGTATATATATATATACACATGTGTATGTGTGTATGAGAGTTATGAAAGCGTACACGTTTACACATACACATACGCATCATGTTACACGTACGCGTGTGTGTGTGTGTATGAGTATGCATGGAAGTATGCAGGTAAGTAGGTAGGTAGGCAGGTAAGCAGGTAGGTAAGCAGGCAGGTAGGCAGTCATATATGTATGTAAATATGTATGCAAGTTGCATTAAGACTGCTGGCACACGTGTACAGGTAAATACCTACGTGCATGTAGACGCCTGCGTATGTCCATACACGAGCAGACAGGCGAGCATGCATGCATGCATGCATACAGCAGGTAACTGTTGTAGTATGAGTGTATGGCCAGTTGATATGCAGACGGATCTTTGATTTGCGGTGTGGGGATATGGTTTGTTTTATTTGCATTTGTTAAATACTTTTCGGCTGAGATTCCATCTGCTTCCCGGGGACGGGGATCTTGCTGTCAAGACTCTGACTGACATTCGGCTTTGGGATTGCGTGGGGCTTTCCGGAACCCAGTAGCAAGGCCACTCTTGCAGTTGACTCTATGACGACCCTTGACTGCGCCTCGAAGTGTCAAGTAAACTCTAGCTCTACATCCCGAAACCCTCGTCTGCAGGCTTGCTAGGGAACTCAATCTACCGACTCAGCGTAAGATTCCTTGATTTATGTATTTCGAGTATGGTATCCTTAAGGTAAGTTCCTTACCAAGGACCTAGTCTTTGGAGTTCCCCGACCAAGACAGTTCAGTTGTGGTTTGGGTCTAGGCCCTAGGCCGTTCAGGGCTGCGGATACGGAGGTTTAGGGATTGGGCATTGGGGTGCGGTTAAGGGTTTTGGTAGTTTATTGCCCAAGCTTCAGCTGCAGCGAAGCCAGAGCAGGCTGGAACGTTCAGAGCCCGAAAGCCCGAACCTGGAGTCCCGATTTTTCACCGATCCTTTACACTTTGGCTGCATTGCGCGAGATCCTGCCTCAATCGGGAGACCAACTGCTAAACCCAAGTGAACCGAAATCCCGACTCCCCGAAACTTAAGTCTCAAATGCTAACCCTACACCACCGCCAGTTTCTGTCGTGAGCAGGATCGCTCCTGCAGAAGTCAAAGGCGAGGCGCTGACTCCTGTCCTTGAAAGCCAACCACCAGCTATGCACCTAAACAGTCAGCACCAAGCTACTGGCTGCTCACTGCCACACTTTGCGGCCTTGACCCCCACACTCACAACTAACTACTTGTAACACCCGGACCCACATGTATGTCCTCAACATGAAGCCTTTCCAGGCTTCTAGTTTCTTTTCGTCGCGATTGCAGGTCTTCAGGTTCGGTTTAGGGTTAGGGTTTAGGGTTTCGGGTTGAAGTTTTGGGGTCTGGGGTCTTAGGGTTCAGGCTTCAGGGAAGTACAGTGCAAATCCTACACATCTGGTCGTGGCTGCGTATATATATATATATAGAAACCCTAAAAGCCCTAGGCCCTAAGCCCACCCCAAAACTTAAACCCACATATTAACGGCTCCCAGGACCTACCCGACTGGAGGGAAAGCTCGACTCGCGTCTCGAGTTCCTGCATGTGGGAGTTTCCGAAAATAGGGGACCCTAATATAGTACCCTAAATAGTAGGATCCTTATTGTAAGGACACCCAAATAAAGTACCCCTAATTTTCGGAAACTGCCATATAGGGTTTTGGCTTTAGGGCCTTTGTGTTTGGGGTTCAGGGTTTAGGGTTCACGAAGCCCAGGGTATTTTAGGGTTTAGGATGAAGGTTTAGGGCTTTCAAAAACCATTTTTTTTTAAAGCCCTCTTTGTTTTTGAACCCTCTTCATTTAGAGGGGGAGGGCTCGCCAAGCTCCGCGCAGGCATGGACCCCATGCAGAGGCAGATCTTGGAGGTGCTGTTGTATACCTCCGAATACAGTAATATTCGTTTAGGGATTAGGGTTTAGGGTTTAGGGATCCGGGCTTAGGGATTACGGTTCTTAGTCATGTTTATACACTATATATACATAGTCATATATACTAGATATCTGTACACAGCACATGTTAATATGCACAAGGACTTACAGCTTTGATTGTTTAGTTTTTGTGGTGCCGCATGTTTATACTTACATTGCATGTGCTCGCATGGATAAACAAAGGACAGACAGATAGATAGACAGATCGATCGATAGACAGATATATAGGTAGGTAGGTAGGTAGGCAGGCAGTTTTCGATAAGTCTAAATGCGAACATCCACGCACGTGTTTGCAAACATGTGGACATATGTTTATATGCATACGAACCAAAACATGTAGGTGGCACACGAGTAATTTCTGATTGCTCATCCATCCGAGTATTGGCAGCAGTAGTAGTACTAGTTGTCGCAGTCGTGGTCGTAGTCGTAGGGGTAGGCATCGGGGAAGCGGTAGTGGTATCGGTAGTGGTTGTGGTAGCGGTAGCAGCTTCTGTAGCGGTATTGGCAGTGGTGGTGGTGGTGGTGGTGGTGGTGGTGATGGTGGTGGTAGACTGGAGGAGTATGGGTATCAGTGAGGCAGGACTACTAGTCGGAGTCGTCGTCGTAGAAGCAGCAGTAGTAGCTGCAGTTGTAGTACTCGTTGTCGTCGTAGGCGCGGTCGTAGTCGAAGTAGTGGAAGATGTAGTAGAAGCAGGAGTAGCAGCAGCAGCAGCAGCAGGAGGAGGAGGAGGAGTAGTAGTAGGTAGTAGTAGTAGTAGTAGCAGTAGTAGTAGCAGGAGTAGTAGCAGGAGTAGTAGTAGTAGTAATAGTAGTAATAGTAGTAGTAGTAGTAGTAGTGGTTGTAGTAGTGGTTGTGGTAGTGGTAGTGGTAGTGGTAGTGGTAGTGGTAGTGGTAGTGGTCGTAGTGGTGGTAGTAGTAGTAGTAGTAGCAGTAGGCTAGTCGTAGTAGTAGCAGCAGCAGTAGTATTAGAGTGCTGCACACATGCGGTTGTCATTGCGTTCAATGTACTTACTGTGGCTTCATCACAAGACAGTATTGGAAGGTGGGCTATGCTGCTCTCTTCGATGCCGGGCAGACATCAAAGAAACTACTGCCAGCATCTCAACCAAGCTCTGTTACAGTCGAGTTCTGGAGTTTTCGAGCTTTCAGGATTCAGGTGTTCAAGAGATTGTAAAACAGGGCAAGTTAAGATTTAGCAGATGCCGTGACCTTTAAGGTCCGTGGCTTCGAGCTGCCTAGCTTGTCGTGTTAGAGCCAAATTGATGGACCTGCCATATTCGCTAAAGAACACACTTAAGTTCAGAACTGGTCATTGTTTCGATACCAACTTGGCCAAAGTGGCATCGTCAATGTTAAAAAGACCACGCAATGAACACCACTATCAGTGCAGGAAAACCTGCGGTGGCAGGATCGGTAACAGCAGAAGAAAAGCAATTAACAGCTTCAACTAACCGTACTTCACTTCGGAGTAGTCAAAACACGAACTCTTCTGGTAGCTGACCGCTGATACTTCTTGCAGGAGTAGTAGTGGCAGCACCAGCAACAGGAGGAGTAGTAGTAGTAGTAGTCGTTGTGGTAGTGGTAGTTGTAGTAGCAGTAGCAGAAGCAGAAGTAGTAGCAGTGGTAGTCGTTGTAGTAAGTGGTATGCGTAGTACTTAGCAAGGCGCAAGTAGTAAGTAGTAAGATGTAGGAAGATGCAGCATGAAATAGTAAGTAGTATGCAGTAGCAGTAATAGTCGTCGGCGTGGCAAGGGCAGCAGCTTGCAAAGAATGGCAGTTTTGAAGCAGCCTCGTTGTCCGAAATGCTGCAACCCGGTTTGAGCATGTTGGACATGTCTGAGGCAGTCGCTCACGGCGGTGTACGTCGGTGCTCCGACGTCCGAGTGGACGCCTTTGTCCCAGTCAAGAGACGACGTTCGAAACCCTCACTCTTTGCAGGAGTACCAGCAATTGTCGTAAGAATGGCCATGCTGATTTGTCAGTGTCACGCAGAAAGATTCGGGCTCGACGATTGAGGCTTTCGAGTTTGTCCTTCACGAATGGGAGCTTTTGGACCTGGTTTGGAACTTGTTGTGCTCATTCAACGGGTGTGCCCTCAGCCCCACCAGCGGAGTTGGGGCTTCAAGGTGCCAGGCGTGGGTTGAAGTGGTAGGTTTGGGTTCTGGGGGCATTAACTTTCGAACAGTCCAACTGGATCCTAGGTGTTTTGCTCGGACTTCGACATCCGTCGTCGCACATGGACGGCAAAGAATTAAGAATGTGGATTGCTCGTGTGAAAGAGTGGGCCAGCGGTGGCTACGAGAACATCCAGGAAGAGGCGGATGCTGACGCTGCCCAGGCTGAGGAGTGGGTGCCGCCGCCAGGGTCTAGGCTTCAATCTGCCGGACGGCGGCAGCAGCGGCTCCAAGCAGCAGAAGATGCTGGAGAGCGGCGAGCACAGCGAGAAGCAGAAGCAGATCCTCAACGAGGCCAAGGAGGCGGTCGAGAAGTTGCATTCCTACGGAATGAAGATGGTCGCGAAGAGCAACTCCGAGCCCGACCGCCTGGCTTTCAAGCAGACCCTGATGGAGCTCAGGAGCCGGACGAACATGGACTACTTGGCATATCGCCCTGAAGATGTCGCCATCGTGCACCCTGTGTTGCACAGTTTTTCCCGAAAGTGTGTCGCCATGCGTTCCATGCACAGACCCTTAACATCTTTCCTCGCAAGGCATTGCCTTTATCTTGAACTTCAGACCCCGATTCTACATTCCAGTTATGGAGCCCTCGTAACATCCTCATGCAGGCCGTTATGATGATGGAGCCCTGAAGTCGCCACCTCACCCTCCTTAACGTTAACTAAACCCTAAACAGTAGACAGGGTCGAAACTCTGAAACACGAAGATATGAAGGCCCTAAACCCTCAACCCCATCAACTCCGAGCCGGATCCGATCGCGCTTAACCCCCCCGCCCCCCACACCAAACAAAAATCAGAATTTGAGAGATCCTGGCCCTAGACACTTCTCCCGAACCGTAAACCCGAAGCTCAGAAGGCCTAAATCCCAGAACTCTAAACCCCCAAACCGTAAATCCCAAACACCAAACCCTAAACCCCTAAACCCTGATAGTGACCCTTGTAGTAACCCTCACAGAACACGGTTGGACACTTCTTCCCAACACCCTATAGTTACCCTTACTATCTCAACCCTTATAGTACCCTTATGGTGACCCTCATTATCGTAACCCTTATAGCACCCTTGTAGCTACCTTCGTTACAGTAACCCTTATAGTACCCGTATCGGTAGCCTCATTACCTTAAACCACACTTTCTAAACCCTACACCCTAAACCCTAACCCTTATGCCACCCTTTAAAGGGAACCCTATTGTAGAACCCCATAGCACCCTTTAAAGGGAACCCTATCGTAGAACCCGATAGCACCCTTTAAGAGACCCTTAAAAGGAATCCTAAACAAACCCTTAAAGGAACCCTAAAACAACCCATAAAGGTTCCCTTAAAAGGAACTCTTATGGCACCCTTTAAGGGCCCCTAAACCCTAAACCCGAAAAACCCTAAAGCCCTAAACCCGCTAAACCTCCTGAAACCCTAAACCCCTTAACCCTTATAGCACCCTTTGAAGGGAACCCTATTATAGAACCCTTATGGCACCCTTTAAGTGGGGTTATAAGTAGGGTAACTATAATTATAACCCATATTAAGAGACTTGTAACTCCACTTAAAACTACCCATGAACCTTCAAGTACTACAGAACCCCATAGCACCCTTTAAGGGGCCCTAAACCCTAAACCCTTATGGTACCATTCAATCGAATCCTAAAAAAGCCCTTCAAGGAATCCTAAACCCTAGACCCTTATAGCACCCTTTAATGGGAACCCCTTAGCCCTTTTGGCCCCCTTTGAAGGGAACCCCATAGCACTCTTTAAAGGGCCCTAAACCCTAAACCCTCAAGCCTTCAACCATAAACCCTAAACCCCTGAAGCCCTAAATCCTCAACCCCTGAACCCTTATGGTACCCTTTAATCAGCTACCCTCATCATTCGGTTGATGGACAAAATCCTGCATGACCCATAATAAGGAATATACCATAATTCCCATAGTTTAGGGTCCTTAGGGTCATGCAGGATTTTGTCCATCAGCCGTAGTAACCCTTATGGCACCCTTTACGGGGGCCCTTGGTTGCTTCCAGGCTCGTGGATCAAGGCCCAGAGGAGGCTGGTGGCTGCGCGCAGCGCCGGGGGCCTTAAAAACAGGGGCTTCTAGGGTTCCTTTAAAGGGAACTTAGGGTTCCTAGGGTTCCTTAAAACGGGGCTTCTAGGGTTCCTTTAAAGGGAACTTAGGGTTCCTAGGGTTCCTTAAAACGGGGCTTCTAGGGTTCCTTTAAAGGGAACTTAGGGTTCCTAGGGTTCCTTAAAAAGGGGCTTCTAGGGTTCCTTTAAAGGGACTTATGGTTCCTTTGTAGGGAACCCTAATTCCTTTAAAAGAAACTTTAGGGTTCCTTTAAAGGGAACTTAGGGTTCCTTTAAAAGAGGGTTCCGTTCAGGGTTTATAGGGTTTATAGGGTTTAAAAATTTCGGGCTTAGTATAGGGCTTTTAGGGCATGTAGGGTTTATGGGGCTCTTGGGGTTTATAGCGTTGGGGTTTATAGGGGTCTTGGTGACGGGCTTCTGGAGCTTACGGCTTATAGGGCTCAGGATTTGTGGGGTTCAGGGGGTTTGGAGGTCGTAGGGTATAAGGTTTTTTGGAGGAACTCGTAGGGCTTGCGGCTTTTCGGATTTAGGGATTTTAGGGTTTAGGGCTCAATAGGGTTCAGGGTTTATGGGCCTGCAAGGTTTCACAAAGGGCATTGGGCTTGCGGTTTCGGATTAAGGAAGGTTTGAGGAGGGTTTGATTTGAGGGTTTTGGAGGGCCTGCTCCGGATTTCGGGAGATCTTTTGGAAGGTTTTGCTCTCGGATTGAGGGTTAGGATTTCAGGAGGGTTCGGAGTTTGCTTCTTGTGAAAGTAGAGCGAGCAGTAAAGTCGTTCCAGAGGTTTCAGGCGGTTTCGGGCGCTCATTGGCTACAGAAGACTTGATGCTGCTCGAGGGCGTTGTTCGATCGGACTGCAGTTGTTGTTTCTCTTCGCGCACGTGCACGCATATAGCGAAATATGTGTAGCTAGCTATGTATATAGTCTGTAGTAAATAAGTATGTATGTATGTATGTTTGTATGTATGTATGTAGGTATGATGTGTGTGCATATGCATGTATATGTGTATGTATGTGTGTGCATGCATACGCATGAGAAGGCCAGTGCAACGAACTTGTATTGCTGTATGTCCAATGGGTGCCTCAGTTCACGCAGTTTATAGGAATAAAGAAATGCAAGATCTTAATTACGTGCATACATACACGCATCGTCTACATTCCTTCCATTCGCAGTTTTTACCTAGGCCTGTGCCCCAAAACCCTAGCATCAGTAGCTTACACCGTCGCCATCGCGCTGTTCGAAGCCGAAAGATCGAATACATAGGTGTGCTTATACTCAGCATTACTTTCGTAGAAATAGACTGGGCGTATCGCAGTACAGCACGTCAGTGTGGAGGTCAAGGCATTTGTTTACCTAGGCACCAGAACGTGTGCGTAAACTACGGCATCGCATGACACACTTGGGTATGCGATGTACTCCAAGCATGTGAAAAATTCAATCGTGGTTCCCATACGTTGATCCGTCTTACTTCAGTGTAGTTGACCATATGATTCCGTTTTTTCCTCGTCTCGTCTCGGCACCCACTTATGTGAGTGGTTGTCAAAATTATGGCCCCTTTCTGGGTCCCTAATATAATACGGCACCTATTATTTAGGGTACCCAAAAAGGGACCATAATTTTGACAACCACCCATGTGTTTGTCTGCTCAGTCACCAAGGATGATGCTCTTCAGATCCGAAGAGATACTGCTTATTGTAATTTTTCCATGGTGATTCTTAGCAATATTGCTACGATTGTTACTATTCTGGAGTACCATACTTTAATACTTTTGTGTTAAAGGAACCATTATTTTATGAAATACAAGTTTATACTTTTTCTCCCTGGTTACTTAAAAGCCAAGTATCCTGTAGACCCCACGCCTCTCTTGAATCCTCTGGACAGCCCACCTGTACCCGAAGCCTCCGAAGTTTGTAAATCCGAGAAGTCCGAAGATCCCTAAACCCCCAAAAGGAACCCTCAAAGGAACCCTAAAACAGTAGTCGATCCCACAACCACTCAACGCTAAACCCTAAACCGCCACTCAGGTTCTGCAGGAACGGGCGTTGCAGCTTCGATCATGCCTTCGTCCCGGGATTTGGGTTTCGATTTGGCGCCCTATAGGAGTTTGCAAAAATTAGGGGTACCTTATTGCTGGGGTCCTTATAATAAGGATCCTACAATTCAGGGTATTATATCAGGGTCCCCTATTTTCGGAAACTCCCAATATGGTTTTCGATTTGGCACCCTCGTATAGGGGCTTAAATAATTACCTAAAGGGTTCCTTTTTGAAGGGGTCCTTAAGGATTGCTATAAGGGCGATTATACGGGTTGAATATAGGGGCCTCAATAATGACCAATACTATTTTGGGTGTTCCTTCTTGTAAATATAGTATCATGGACCCCCAAACCCAATTCTCTAATTACTAAGGCCCCTGAAGTATTAAAGTATGGGTTTCGATTTGCGGTCCTATGGTGATCATGTGCATTTTAGGAAGAGTGGTAAGCATGGCTGCCTGTCGAACAAGTGTAGGGATTGTATGTTGGGGCCTGGTTGATGGTATAAGGCATACGGCCGCAGGTTCTGACTTTAAGACCTTATCGGTCCAGGCTGTTGTGGTTTAGGGCTTCACAGTTCAGGAATGTGAGGTTTTGCCAGTTACTACTACTGCTACTACTACTACTACTGCTACTGCTACTGCTACTGCTACTGCTACTGCTACTGCTACTGCTGCTGCTACCGCTACCGCTACCGCTACCGCTACCGCTACCGCTACCGCTACCGCTACCGCTACTGCTACTGCTACTGCTACTGCTACTGCTACTACGACTACCACGACTACCACCCACGACTACCACGACTACCACGACTACTACGACGACGACTACTACTACTCCTGCTGCTACTACTACGACTACGACGACGACTACTACTACTCCTGCTGCTACTGCTACTAGTTCTATCATCGTCATCGGCATCATCTTCATCATTATTATTACTATTACTACTGTGATTTTCAGTTTTGGTCTTAATGTTGCTACCCTGAGGTCCAACCGGTTCTCGTTTGTCTTTGGGATGAACGGCCCGAGCGTCACATTCGACACGGACAGATTCGCCTGCGGTTTAGTGTGCAGCGGCTGAATTTCGGTGTGGCAGGTCTTCGTGCGGGGAAAGCAGGGGTGTTGCTTGTTGCAGGTTCTCGTTTGAGCATGTCGTTTCAGCAGCTTGTGAAAGTGAGACGGATGCTGGCGAACTCGTTGATTATTAAGATAATGCGATGTTGATGGCGCTGTTAGCGATGGCGACGATGCTTCTGCGCACGAATGGCGTTGTGAATCATGCCGGTGGTCGTGACACTGCTACGAAGATACTGACATGCTTGATGAGGGGATGCAGATGCAGCATGCTGAGGAGGACGCGGACGATGAGCATGAGGATGATGATGATGGTGGTGATGATGATGATTGTGATGATGAGCATGATGCTTGCAATGCTGTTATGGATTGATGAGTGCCAGATGAGCAGGATCATGTACAAGTTGATGTAGAACACATCAGGCGTCGCATGCGGGGATCCGAACATCTTGAAGGGCACTCCCAATGTATCGTTAGCTTTCCCAACAGAGCCGAACAACCCTGAATCGCATCAGATGGTACTATAGGGGCCTATAATAAATAGTTACCTGTACTATTTTGGGGGTTCCTTGTTATAAGTATGGTATAATGTAACCCGAAACCATACTGCAATTATTAAGGCCCCTACATGAACCACCCTTCTGCGATGCTTTTGAAGGATGCCTCCTCCGGTCTCGTGCTCCTCGGACGAATCTACCTTTCGCAAGAACCAGAGATTTCTTTGCACATGCTTCTTTCGGCCGAAATAGACAAGTTTAGCGCGGTGTGGTAATTCTTGTACCAGCAGAGGTCACTGCCGGTTCCATCGTCAGCCTGTGGGAGTGCAGTGAGGGCTTTGGCAGTCGGCATTAGAGGGTGTCTGAGTCTAGGTCCGTTTGATTTCTCAAGATGGGCACTGGAGTTTCGGGGCTTCTGTGTACAGTAAGCTTATTAAAGGCTTCAGATGATCTTGGGCAAGGGCAGGGGGGCTGGAGGGGTGGAAGGTTGTTGACGGCTTAAGCCGTGCAATTTTCAAGAAATTGGCATGTAAAGAAAGCACCCTAAACCCTAAACCCTAAACCGTGCCTTGACGTCTTGCACTCAACCTTTCAAGTTCATTGCATAGCGCAATCTATGGGTAGTTGTGAAAATTATGGTCCCTTTTTGGGTACCCTACATAATAGGTGCCGTATTACAATAGGGACCCAAAAAGGGACCATAATTTTGACAACTACCCATATAATGAGTCGGGCAGATTTGAAGTGTGACCCCAAAGCCATACAGTAGTTGTCCTTTCCTTCAGATAGCTGCTCATGACAAATCTTTAAAGAGCAACTTCACTCCGTCTATTTCCGAAGTTGCATCCGAGGATCCTGGAAGCAGGCGTCATAGCAGCTCGCTCAGCATCGTTACGGGTTTAGGGTCAATACTTGCGCGTGGTTGTTCGTTTCCACTCAGCTGCCGTATGAGATGCAGTGTTCAGGGTGTCGGACATAGGAATGTGATTGGTAGTTCGTGTAGGAATTTCAGGGATCATAGACTCTGAGCCCTAAACCCCAGGCCCAAGATGGCTGGCTGCGTAGGCAAGGTAAGCGAGATACCGGAGGATGAAGCAGAAGGAATTCTTATGCTTCGTCTATGTGGAAAGAGGGTCTCCCGCTGAGAAAAGAGTTCTTGTCTTCTTGGTGAAGAAAAGAGGCCTCACTATCCAGAAGCAAACGTGCTTTCTGCTGTTGTTCAATATTTTGGTTGAGAGAATCCCCTGCTGTTTCTCAGGATGGCGTTCAAATCTCACTGAGACGTGAAAGAGGTCATAGAGGTAAGCCTAGTTGAAGTGGACGTGAACATCGATGTTTTCTATACCTACGAGTGAGACAAGGACAGAGACGGAAGACTGTAGAGGAACAGTCGACAAGAAAGGTGTTGTGGATTGCGGGTCTGCTTGAGGTCGTTTGTTCTATCATCTTGCACCGTTGGTGGACTACTCTCCTACACCCGTGGTGTGTTGCTGTTCGTGGCTTGGGTCTGGTTGGGCTCTTTCCTGTCATCATCATGGTTGGTGAATCGGTGTAGGGTTTGGGGCCATAACAATTAGAATAGGGTTTTGGGGGTTCCTTATTAAGATATAAATATAGTATAATATTGTATACCCCCCAAACCCTATCAGTGAATTATCCCACCCTACGGTGGTGTGGTGCGGCGCGGGGTTTGGGTACGGCAACGACCGGAGTCGTGGGTGTAGTGGGGTGGGTGCGTGGGTGTGTGGGTGCGTGGGTGCGTGGGTGCGTGGGTGCGTGGACGTGGATGCATACCATTGCAGGGCGGAGCCGATGGTATCATACACTCTAAGCGAGTATATAGTATATCGCATATCTATATCTATCTAGCTATCTATCTAAGTATCTATCTAGTCTTTGGTATATGTATTTGTATAGATCATGTTGTAATTAAGCACGATATGCTACGATATACTAGCACAAAACATCAGCATAACATAATCTAACATAATGTAGTCTGTCGCATATCCTCAGAGAAGATATTGTAGTATAATGTAGTATAATAAAACATAAACATTATAATCCACATATACAGATACATGATACATGCATATACATGCCTGCATACATACATACATACATACACATCGTATGCTTTCGCTTCCTCGGAATCCCCCAACTTCGCTTTAACACGGCCCTACAAATCCTCCAAAGCCTTCCGCTTCCTCGAGCATTCCGCTTGTGGTTTCGGTCCTGGCTACACCCGTAAATCGTAATCCTCCGTCCTAAACTACTGACTACCTGAAACAAGCTTTACATCCTAATTCGTGAACCCCCACGTCCCTAAATTCCAACTAAATTCCAGCCGCATCCTGGCAAATGGCCCAGGCCCTCGACGAGCGCCGCACTCAATCGACCCTGTCCTCATGTGCCCTGTGCCAAGCAAAGCTGTAGAGCTTGGGTGTTTGGGATTGGATTTAGCCTACAGTGCGATTTTCGGGTAGCTCGTGTATGGGTGGGTTTCCAGTATCCAAGATCAGCTTCCGGACCCAAGATGCTGAAGCTGCTCACTGTTGGTTTAGCTTTGGAGTGTCCGATGTAGCATGTAGTCTCGAGTTTTCTGGTTCTTTCAGTCAGGCTGCGGCGACAGGAGCATGAAACTTTACGCCGACGGCCAACACCGAGACATCCTGAAACCCTATATAACACCTGTATCAGAACTCGAAGCCCCTGAACCCACAAATCCTTACAAACTACAACCGTCGGAAGCCCCAATTCCCATAGTGATGAATATGACGACAATGACGGCGATGATTTTTTCATGATGACGTGGATTTTGGTGTTGATGGTAACGAGGATGATGCAGATGTAGATGTCGATGCAGCAGAAGCAGAAGCCGAAGCAGAAGCAAGTAGCGGTAGCAGTAGCAGCAGCAGCAGGAGTAGGAGTAGGAGCAGTAGCGGTAGAGCAGTAGCAGCAGTAGCATAAGCAGTAGCAGCAGTAGCAGAATACTAGTAGTACTAGTAGTTACCAGTAGCAGCAGTAGCAGTACTAGTAGTACTAGTAGTTACTAGTAGTACTAGTAGTACTAGTAGTACTAGCAGTACTAGCAGTACTAGCAGTACTAGTTTTACTAGTAGTACTAGTAGTACTAGTAGTACTAGTAGTACTAGTAGTACTTGTAGTACTAGTAGTACTAGTAGTACTAGTAGTTGTAGTTGTGGGTGTAGGTAGGTGCAGGTGTACCTAGGTGTAGGTGTAGGAGTAGGAGTAGGAGCAGCAGCAGCAGCAGCAGGAGTAGTAGTAGTAGTAGTAGTGGTGGTAGAAGTAGAAGTAGTAGTGGTAGTAGCAGTAGTAGTAGTAGTAGTAGTAGCATTAGCAGTAGCAGTAGCAGTGGCAGTAGCAGTAGCAGTAGCAGTAGCAGTAGCAGTATAGCAGTAGCAGCAGCAGTAGCAGTAGCAGTAGCAGTAGCAGTAGCAGTAGCAGTAGCAGTAGCAGTAGCAGTGGTAGTAGAGGTAGTAGTCGACGTCGTGGTCGTCGTCGTCGTTGTCGTAGTCGTAGTCGTAGTCGTTGTTGCTGTAGTAGTTGTAGTTGTTGCTGTGGTTGCGGTTGCGGTTGCGGTTGCGGTTGCGGTTGCGGTTGCGGTAGCGGTAGCGGTAGCGGTAGCGGGTGCGGGTGCGGGTGCGGGTGCGGGTGCGGGTGCGGTTCAACCTTGTTGTTGTTGTTGCTGCTGCTGCTGCTGCTGGTGTTGTTGCTGTTGTTGCTGGTGTTGTTGTTGTTGTTGTTGCGGTTGTTGTTGGTTGTTTCTTGTTTTCTATTGTGCGTGGTGTGTTGTTTGCTGTTTATCGTGTCTTCTTTGTTGGTTGTTGATTGTTGTTGTTGTTTTTTGTCGTTGTGTTTTTGTTGTTGTTGTTGTTGTTGCTGGTGTTGGTGGTGGCGGTGGTGCTGTTGCTAATGTTGTGGCGGTGATGGTGGTGGTCTTGTCGTTGTTGTTGTTGGGGGTGGTGGTGCTGTTGCTCATGTGGTGGTGGTGCTGCTGCTAATGTGGTGGCGGTGGTGGTGGTGGTGGTGCTGTTGCTGTTGTTGTTGCTGTTGCTGTTGCCTTTGCTGTTGCTGTTGCTGTTGTTGTTGTTGTTGCTGCTGCTGCTGCTTGTTGTCAACTTTGTGTTGACTGTTGCTGGCGGTCGTTGTTTATTGTTTGCTTTTTGTTGTGTTCGTCTCATTAAGATTAGCAGGGCATGTGTAGGGGTAGTAGAAGCAGCAGAACTAGAAGTAAAAATACTGTAAGGGGCACAAGACGTGCCACAGCATGGGATTCTCCTCATTTCCCCTGATTCTGCACCAACGCTGAGACCGCAGTGGCGGCAGTGCCTCGCGCTGAGAGTTTGAAGCAAGCATATGGCATGGCCCGAAATTCCTGATGACAGAGATCGTCACATCCTAAACTGCGAACCCCACTTTTCACCTCGAATCAGTGTGTACATAGACTCAGCAGGTTCAAGGTTAGGGCGTTAAGGTTTCGCTCCAGGTCCTGCCAAGCCAGGCTTCTCGTCGTCTTTCGTGACAGCCGGTGCGTCCAGAAGAGAGCAGTACTGTTCGGTGTCCGACGGTTTGCTCCACCGACATCCTGAGGCCTTAAATTCAACCCCAACTTTCCAGCTAGGACTCCATTTCCGTTTCATTCCTTCATATACAAGTCGTCGACGGTGGCAGCATGTATGCGTGCTTCTCGCTCGTTTCGGGAACGTGCCTGAACTGGCCTGAACATGCTTCCCGATCTGCATACAACAGGTGTTTAAAGCATGCCCGAAGCGACACACAACTTACGCTGCAGCTGAATGTTACTTATACAGTAGGGTCGAGGCAGACGCATGATGTCAATACTGTTATTATGCAACCGTCATTGCGGTCAGAATACTTCGCATTACAAAGCCCTGTGTACTCGTCGTGATGTCTCCTGTGCGTGTGTTCCCTAGCATGCATGCTGATTGTGGAAACTTCCCTCGTTTCTAGCTACTATGTAGTAGACATCGTCGACTTGCCCGAACAAGCCCTGGGCGAGGCTTACACCGCTCACTTGGATCAACCGCTTCGCCATGGGCCACATGACCAAAGTAGGGCTCGGTGCTCAGCACTTGGTTGGCCTTCTCCGCTTACTTTACGAACTTGTTTTGTTATGTCATGTGTCTGTGGCTCTTGTAGATTTAGCACTGACAAGCTGTTGCTCAGGGTGGGTTGGTTGAGGGTCTTCTACGGTCTATCCATGGGGTCGTGCATGTGTATTTAGAGTTCGTTCATTCAATCATTCAGTCAATCACTCACTCATTCAATCATTCAACCAGTCAATCATTTAATCAATCCGCCAGTCAATCAGCCAGTCAGTCAGTCAAGCAGTCAATCAGTCAGTCATCAATCTTTCAACCAACAAACCAACCAGTCAATGAATCAAGGAATCAGTCATTCAATCAATCAGCCACTCAACTCACTATGTTTTTTGCCACTATGTCCCTCTGATTAACAGAGACACCCTCGTCCGGACCATCAAGCTCCTCGCTCAGCACCATGATGCCCGTCGTCATCGCCATCTTGATCGACACCATCATCACCATACTTTAGGTTGTTGTCGTCATCAGCACCAGCACTGACAACGCCACCTGGTCAGTGTCACCAGCATCATCACCATCATCATCAACATCGCCAGCACAAGCGCCAACCTCACCACGGCGATGACCAAAAACATAATCACCATCAGCAGCAACAGCCTTACTGTCACCATCATCAGAACCATCACCGCCAGAGTCGTCATGAGAGTCGGAATCGTCGTCATGAGGTAGCAGATTGACATCCCAACATCCCGGAGCCCAAGATCGTTCAAGCCGAGACCCTCTCCGCTCCGAAACCCAAACGTTTTTTTCGTAAAGAGACCCTCAATTCCGAAAGCCTCGTAAGCCCGACCTGGCAGCTGGCACGCGTTTTCTCAGCCGAAACCTTACGATGTTGAAGCAACCGGGGTTTAGGGTTTAGAGCCTTTAGGTTTCAGGGTATTTAGGGTTAAGGTTAGGGTATTGGGCTCACGACACTTTTCAGCTTCAGCAGGCTCTTCGTGTCAGCGAACTCATCGCTCTCTAGGTCTGTGAGAGGTGGTCTCAGGACAACCACCTGGGTTAGGAGTACCATACTTGAATACCGGTACCTGTTCCTTAGAGGAGCCATCATGAAATCAAAGTCTGTCCTCTTTTCTCCATGGTTACTTCAAAGTCCAGGCCAAGCTAGTTTAGATATGGGGGCAGTGCGAATAAACGCAGGTGGAAATACAAGCGGCACCTCAGCCGCCGTAGAGAATAATTACAAGCACCATGATTACCGACAAATCCAAGAAAAGGCACAAGACGGCCAAGCCAGTACATGCAAAATGCAAGAGGAAGCTAAGACGAACACGATAAACATACGAGAAATGTAGAGGAAACAGGCACGAATAGCTCCGAAGTTGTATGTGCGGAAAGCAGCAACACTGCGAAAAACAACTGACATAGGAGCAAGGCAGCGAGTATTCCTGCTTTGTTGGTTGTTGCTGTTGTCGTCGTGATTTTTGATGTTTCGTGCGTTTTCTGCTTCTCCTAGTATTATTTGTGTACGATTGACTGTTTTTGTTTGGTGCTTTTCTCGGTTAATTGATCGCAGTTTTCTCGTATGGTTCTCATGTTTGCTCGTACTGTTTCTCGAACATATCTTGTACTTTTCTGGTGCTTCGTTTTGACATGCACCCCTCCACTCGCAGTTTATTGCGTCTGTTCTTGTACTTTCTTGCATGCTACACAGGACACACACACATACATATGAGCATTGATCTAAATGTCCTTGTGTTGGCATTTATATAAAATGGTTTTAACATGTGTCCGCGAAAGATCCGCGATGGGTCCGCGAAAGGAAAGTAAAAAACCGCGAAAGTTGTTGCGTAATAGATTTGGGCCGT
>BGNK01000576.1:33701-104366 GCA_003297005.1 Symbiodinium sp. clade A Y106 | reverse complement strand
GGTCTTTCTGATGTGCACGCAGCATCAACGTCAGAAGGTATCATTTTTGTGAAATCATAGTAGGTTTAGCGCGAAAGATCCGATAAAGTTGCGGGAAAGACGCCGCGAAAGAAGCCCAGACGTTTGAAGGCCATGGCACACGCCATGGCCCACGACTTGGAGTCGGCTTTTGCAGCCTGGCTACTGCTACTGCTACTGCTCCTGCTACTGCTACTGCCACTGCTACTCCAACTGCTACTCCTACTACTCNCCATGGCACACGCCATGGCCCACGACTTGGAGTCGGCTTTTGCAGCCTGGCTACTGCTACTGCTACTGCTCCTGCTACTGCTACTGCCACTGCTACTCCAACTGCTACTCCTACTACTCTTACTACTCCTGCTCCTACTACTCCTGCTACTACTACTCCTGCTACTACCACTACTACTACTACTACTACTACTACTACTACTACTACTACTACTACTACAACTACTACCACCTCAAACATGTTGCGCGAAAGTGAGGGCGAAAGTCCCGCGAAAGGAAAGTAATAATCCGCGAAGAAACCATTTCCAGAANCACCTCAAACATGTTGCGCGAAAGTGAGGGCGAAAGTCCCGCGAAAGGAAAGTAATAATCCGCGAAGAAACCATTTCCAGAAACAATAATATTGATCAACGCTCATATATATATATATGTATATACACATACATATGTACGTTCATGTATATAGATATCCACAGATATTCACACACATATATACATATATATATATATATGTATATATATATATATGTGCATATGCAATTAATGATTCGCTTGTCTATTTCAGCTAACCCCGTGATTTGTTGCCGATTCCTGTCACGATTCTAATGTAGGGGCCATGACAACTACCTACACTATTTTGGGGGTTCCTTATTAGATTTATAGAATTATCAAGGCCCCTATAGTAGGTCTGGAGCAGAGTTGCAAAAAGAAGCGGCAGGGCATCAGACGATCCTCTTAAAGGGTTTGGGGTTAAGGGCTTAATGCTTAATATAGAGGCCTAAATGATTATCAATACTATTTTGAGGGTTCCATATTATTAATTGTAATGGGCGCCATTTCCCTATTTAAGGGTTTGGGGTTAAGGGCCTAAATGGGTTCAGAGGTTTAGGGTTTAGGGCTTAAAGGGGTTCAGAGGTTTAGGGTTTCGGAGTCTAGGGCCTGGCGAAGTCAGGCACCAAATTCAAACCCCATGTTTTCCTCCATAAGCGCATCACAGCAAACGTGTTGAACATCCAAAACCCTAATACGGATACCTAGTTAGGAGCCGACTCGGGCAGACGAAGAAAGAAGGCCGTCAACCTAACTTCAAAAAAGACCTCTAAACCTGTAACCTAACTTCAAAAAAAGAAGAACTCTAAAACTGTAACCTAACTTCAAAAAAAGAACTCTAAACCTGTAGCCCGGAACCTGAAGCCGGCCATCGTGTTGAGCAGGCGCTGCTTCGCCTATGATGAGCAGCGATCTCAAACTTGCAGAGCTTAATATAGGTGTCGGAAGAAGTAGTGGTTTTGTCCTATTGCGACTATAGTAGATCGAGCATGCCGCAAAACCCAGTTCAAACGATTCAGGTCTTAGTATTAGGGTTTCGTTGAGTTTTGTGGTTCAGCGTTTCAAGCTTTCGGTTCGGTGCGCTGCATGCCTCAGAGGCATTTGCAGAGGTGCTCACGGCATAGGAGGTTCAGAAAACTGGATATTCTGGGGGCTCCTGGTTAAAACTATAGTATAGAATATCAAACCCTCTTCAAATCAGTAAGGCCCTTGCATTTTTCGGATCCAGAAGTAGGCGTCCTACCTTTGAGCCTGTCGGGCTTCATTGCTCTAGGGCCAGGCTTTTTTTAAGGTTCTATATTGTACGGGTTTGCGATGGGTTTCAAAAGCCCTAAACCCTAAACCCTAAGACGTCGCCGGGGACTCAGGCCGCTGGGCCAGCAATCGCTACCAGCTTCGACAAGCTAAGCGTCAAGCCCCAGAGCCATTTAAGGCCCTTCTAGAAACCTGAAATGTAGGAACCTGACCAAGAATATTGGGCCTATAACACCAAAATAGTAGGATTATATAAGGAACCCTAATAAAGGCCCAAGTTTTCTTAATCAGGTTCCTACATTAGAAACCTCATATGGGCCACTACAGAACCTGATAGAAACCGATATTTCAGAGCCCTAGAAGCGCTGAGCCCAAGCTGTAAGGAGCTCTGATGGCTGGTACAAGAGCGAGCATGCTGGACGCCAAGTTTAGGGTTAGGTCTTGGGGTTTGGGGGAGGGTTTAGGGTTGCTTAGGGTTTTGGTGTTCAGGGCTGAGGCTTGGGGTCAAGGGTTCAGGTTTTTAGGTCTTGGGGTTTCGGAGGTTATATTTAGAATAGGGTTTTGGGGTTTATTATACTATACATAGAATAAGGAACCCCCCGCAATAGTATAGGTAATTATGTTTCTTGCAGTTCGGCTTCGAAGATTGTAATGTTTAAGAAGAGTGTGCTTTTTGTCTTGATACTCATTTGCCGCGGCTACGACTAGGCTCAATGGTGCAGCTGAGCCGCATACCCATAAACCCCAGACCCTATACTCTAAGGCCGTAACCTTAAACCGTAAACCCCAAACCCTAAACCCCAAGCCCTCCACAACCTCTCTGCCTTAGCAAATTACTAACCTGACTGACCAGTTTAGAGTTCGAAGTACCTCCACTGTGGTTATAACATAACTACTTGCAAGCTAATGTAGGAACCTGATTAAGAAACCCTGGGCCTACAACCCCCAAAATGTTAGGGTTCATATAAGGGACCTTGATTAAGGCCCAAGGTTTCTTAATCAGGTTCCTACATCAAAACCCCCCAAACCCTCATAGTACCCTTATAGTACACTTTAAAGGAACCCTCATGGAACCCTAATTAAATAAAGGCCCAAGGGTTTCTTAATCAGGTTCCTAAATTACCTTACTTGCAAGACGAGATCCACTTCAAGAGTTGGGGACGGCTCGAGCATCAGAAGTACCGTTGGGCTTGCGGGAAGAGCATAATATAGGGGCCGTAATAGTTAGAATAGGGTTAATTTACAGGGGTCTATAAGGGAGGGAGCTATAAGGGTATAATAGAAGGGCGAGCCAAGAAACCGGAAGTATCGGCGTGCAGGAATCTGGGAGGGTTCTAGATGTTGTAGAGTGCATGGGTGCATGTTTCAATGCCTAGTTATGCTCTGTGGTCCTTTCCGGGGCTTCTTAGAATATAGTAGAAGCCAGAAAGTTGAAACATTGTGATCCTCACGCCCCTAAGGTAGGGTATAGTGGATCCTAGCACCAATCCTCCTTAACCCATGTTCCAATTTGCTGGGGTTCACTATACCTTAAGCCTTAAGCTCTTGACCTGAAGCTGTTTACCAACTAGTTTCAGGCTCGGAGCTTTGGGCTTAGGGTTTGGTTTAGGGTTTAGGGGTTTAGGGGTTTAGGGTTCAAGGTCAAGGGTTTAGGAGTTTAGGGGTTTAGGATTTAGGGTTTAGGGGTGGGGGTTTGGGGTTTGGGAGGGCTGTTTACTTGTGGTTCCAACACATGTGCACCTAGTTGCCTAAGCTGAACTCCGAATATTGGTCCATCACCGAGTTTGAGTGCCCAGAGACTTCAATATCCCTCAATTAAGGAATATACCTTAAATCATTTTTTGGGGATCCTACAAAAGTTTAGGGTATATTTCCTAATTAAGGGATATTGGAGTCTCTCCAGCTTCAGGGTTGAAGGGTTTTAGGGTCTTATAGGGGGCCTTAAGAATTAGAAGAGGGTTCCCTTAAAGGGCTCCTTTAGAGGGGTCTGTAAGGGATCTATATTTCGGTACTATAATATTGTCGTTGGGGCATTTATTGCCTTGCCGGGAATTTTGGAGTTCCGGCCTTGGCGGGTGTCGGGCCCTCTCTGACGCTGTCTGAAAGTATTTTAAACACACCGAAAAGCCTCGAAGACCATAGGCGTGCCCGAAAGTCGATATGTCAATCCGTCTGCAGCACTGGACACCAACGCATTTCTGTTGTTAGTATGGTTGCAGTGTTCTGAAAGTGTACGCAAGACCGGAGCCCAAGCCTTTCATTCCCAAGCACTAAGTCCACTAAGTTTCTGTCCATTGCCGTGGATCGTTTGACGAACACCGTGGACGGCGTGCAAGTGCAGGACTGGGGATGCGGTTTAGGGTTCAGGGTTTAGGGCTTAGGGCTTAGGGTTTAGGGTTTAGGGGTTGCATGAATATGTCTCTTCCACACGGCTTTGTCATCGCACGGGTTGTTCTCGTACTGTCGCTGCTGCTATTGGAACTCTTATAATCATAGAAAACACAACATGCTGTGGACACACAGCCCTTCTGCCCTCTGAACCGCAGATGTTCTTCAACTTTTCGTCGAAAAACGATATTTTTTGGAGGGTGTATCTGACGTGGCTTCCAGGATAAGATAGGTCTTTGGACTTCGGTTTGGAGTTTGAAAAATTCAATGCAGGCTTACGCAATTCTGTGGTGAAGCTTTAGCGGCTTAGCTTTCAGGCCACCTCATATCATGTAGGGTGGGACAAGGCATCCTAAACCCTAAACCCTAAACCCTAAACCGGACTCGAGGTGTAGAAGTGATAGCATGTGGGTTGCAAGGTACACTTTCAAGGCGCTGGGCATTTTGGAATCACTCTGCCTGCACCTTAACCAGTAATATAGGGGCCTTGATTAATTACCTATAGTACTATTTTGGGGACTCCTTATTTTATTTACAGTATACTGTGCCACACAACCCGATTCTAATTATTATATTAAGGCCCTATACTAGTCTCCGTTTCGTCATTATGTTGGATCTCATCATCACTTTGGTGCACGGTCGGAGCTCGGAAGCTTGCAAAGTCCGGAACGCAGAGCTGTAACAGCTACTTGGGATTTTGGGTTTCGGGGCGTAGGGTCTAGGGCCTTAGGGTTCAGGTGCTAAGTCTTAGGAACTTGAGCGTCGCACTGTTCTTCTAGAGTTCACGGAGCATAGTACAATCAAGCTTCAAGCTCCCGGATGAAGAAAGCACAGAACATCAGCAGCTTGCAATCTACGTGCCCACAGCACATGCTACAGACGTGCTGCAATCCACAAAGGCGTAGGGGACCCAAAAAGCACATAAGCATAAGCATTTTATGGGGATTTCCCTACCTTAATGGGCTTCATTATAAGGGGGTTTATATGGGATATCCCTATCCTAATTTTTGCTTATGTGCTTTTTTGGGGCCCTAAAAGGTTACATTGACACTTGAACGGTCACCCGCACATTGGCCCGAATAGCAACATTGAAGCAGCAGAAACGAAGCCCAAACCCTCATGGGCTAAACCCTAAACCCTAAAGCCTAAACCCTAAACCCCAGGCCTCAAAGCCGTGAAGGCGACACTTGGAACCCCGAAATCCCGAAGTCCTCAACCCCTAAACTCTGCACTCCAAGCAAGCCCCCTTCATGGGAGTTTCCGAAAATTAGGGGTACCGGGTACCTTATTTTGGGGTCCTTATAATAAGGATCCTACTATTCAGGGTACTATATTGGGGTCCCCTTTTTTCGGAAACTCCTTCATGATCTCTAAAACCGAAGACCTGAAGAGAAACCTCAAAATCCGCAACAGTCTAAACCTTAACCCACACCTCCAGGGGCTGAAAGAGCGCCCTTAAACCCGAAGCCCCAAACCCCAAACTTCCCCAGCCAAATTCCAAAATCTTAATGTTTTGTTCTCGAAAATTTGCTGAAAGAGAGCGTTTTGATCATGGAGCTGCCTTCGGCGGTCTTCCTGGCTCTGGCTCTGGTCATAATGCGCCTCGCTTGCGTTGCGGTTTAGGGGTTTGGGAGTTTCTAGATTTAGGCCTCAGAGTTTAGGCATTTCAGGGTTTAGGGTTCGGGGATTATAGGGTTTAGGGTGCATCTTGGATTTCTCAGTTTACTCTCGGGGTTTGCCTGGTTAGGGTTTGCCTTGGGTTTTTGCTTTTGCTTTGTTCTTCGTGGGTGGTAAGACTTGGCATAGCTTTCCTTGAACTTTCGATTGGTTCGTTGCCCATTATAGAACTGGGCCACCAAGAGGAAGGCCTACATGGATGCGGGAGGCTCGGGGTGGCATGTGGACTGCTGAAAGCACTTGCGTTTCCTTCTTGAGAGGTGTCTTCAGAGTGTGATGGGCCTGTTGATTTAGTATTTTCAGTGCTACTTGTAGAGCCCTATCCCTTTCTGAAACTCAGAATTTCTTCCGTGGACGCCTCAAGCGGTCACGCGGATGCCCTGGAGACCTGAGTAAGTAGTTTGCAGGTAGGATGGCTCTCATCAGGAAACTATTATAACCCCACGTATAACCGACATACGAATTCCTGTGACAATTGACCTTAATTACTAAGGTATATCCCTTCAATAAGGAATATAATCATAGTAGGATCCCTAATATGATTTAAGGCATATTCCTTAATTAAAGGATATTGGAGTCTCTGGGAAGTAAGCTCCAAATCCTTAAACCTCTCCAAATTCTTACAAAGCCGCCTGCAATCATACCAAGCCTCACGATTCTTCAGGTAAGTAACAACTTTGCTCCTTGGGGACCCAAATGAGGACCCTGACTTAGAGAACTACTCATATTCTTACATTAGCAACCTGAAGGGCCAAAGCTTAAGGATCTAGGATTTATAGGGTTTATAGGGCCCCCATATCCAGCCCGAATTCTATCCGCAAATTTCCCCTGCACCCAGTCTCCTAGACCTTAAACCCTAAACCTTAACTTCCCCCCCCGCCCCCCCGCCAAATAAAAACCTTAAACCCTGAACCCCACAGCCACTGCATCTTGATCTCCGAGCTCCTGGCCCTCAAGCCCTCAACACAACTCTACACCCCGATCCATCGAACCCAGATCCTTCCGAGCCCCGAAGCCTACTTGAAAGGGCAGGGGACTTAGGAAGTTGGTTATAAGCGGGGTTATAATTAGGGTAACCTTACTAAGTCCCCTGCCCCTTCAAGTAGTGTAGGGTTCTGAATATTTTGTAGCCGAGGCTCGGACGAGGCTTCGCTGCGGCGCGAAGAGCGCGACGCCGCTGGGACTTTCCAAGAAGATCTGATACCTGGAGTATCAGGGGATTGACTAAGTGAGGTTATGGGTGCCCTTATTGGGGTTAAAAGTAGTTGTAACAAGAGTTACCTTATAATAACCCAGCAGTCTATACTAGAGACCATATTGATGACTACAGATTTTTATGATATAACTGATATAACTATTACCCAACTGTTACAGAGTGGAGGCAGCAACCCGAGGTAGAGGCCTGTTCATGAGGGGTTAACTTGGTTTCTTCATGAAGACATGAGGGCTTTTCATGAGGGGTTTCTCGGTGTTGCGACTAAGAAGGGTGTGTGATAGGGCCCCGGAGCCATAAACTCATAAATCCCAAACAGTAAACCCTAAACTCATAACCCATAAACCCTAAGCCTTAGACCCTAAACTCATAAACCCGAAATCGTAAACCCTGAAACCCATAAACCCTAGATCCCAGACCCGCGAGCGTCACGGTTCGGGAGTATGAGGAGCACCTCATGCGGATCGCACCCCGAAGGTGATGCAACCACGAGATGCAAGCGAAACCTGAAACGAGTCCGATCTCCGACACATGATCAGGTCATATTAGGGTTTGGGGATTTTGGGGTTTAGGGTTTAGGTGTTTAGGGTTTAGGGGTTCAAGGGCTTTTGATTTAGGGTTTCGGGTTTGGGTTCATGGTTTGGGGGACCTATAGTCTCCATCATATTCCTTGTTTTGGCTGACCAATGTTTTACTTGGATCCTAGCCATAAGAAGTGGTTGACCACCAACGGGAACTACAAAGGAGACTATGGGTATGACTTTTCGAGGAGCCGCAGGCAGCCGGCAGGGATGCCCCAGTGATGCGGAGGCTAGGCGCCTCATTGAACAAGAGACTGTCCATCACGCACGTAGCTCCTCATGCAAGATGCTCTAGCGAGGCGCATGCCGACAGATCAGTAGCTGTCCGAGGGTTCACTGCAGGTTTTTTGGATTGAGGGTGTAGGGGTTCGGTGAAGGGGTCAACCCACGCCCGAGGATGCAATAAGTTTTCGGGTTTCGAGTTCAAGGGTTAATTTGTGGCCTAGGGCTTCTAACGTGGAGCACTTCGGTTCAGGGAACCCGGGAGCTATTTCAAAGGCCTTGAAGGGACATCCTGCTACCGTAGAACTTCCGGAAAGCCTATCCCTCAAACCTTAGGATGCTCAAAGAGAGGAAGTGCCTCGTTCTTTGAGGCACCTGTGCTAGAAGCAGCAGCTCCCACATTCCTTTTGGGCTTCACGTGCGCGCTGCCGCCAGTAGACGATTGTAGGTTTGTGTTAGTAAACGAGGGAGCCGACAGACAGACAGTAAAACTATGCTAGCTGTTCTTCCAGCACCAACGCCCAACATCTACCCACAGGAACCAAAGTACCTTAAAGAGGCAAAGGTACCTCTGTTTGGGGGGTCATATCATATCCCTTAGCACATGTTTACTCTAGGTACAGCCTAAACCGCAAGTCTGCCCAGGCATTGATGAAGCGCTGAGGAAGCATCATCCGAAGCAAGAGCCTGCGTACCCTGGGCTTTCCATCATGAAGAACTCAAACTTAAGACCTCAAACTTAAGCCTTGGGGAGCTCTTGAAGCAGCCCTGTACTACAAGTATTGGACTACGGACCTTCAGCCCGAGCAAAACCGTAAAACCCCGAAGCCATTTAGGAGACCACTTGGTATCAAAACTGGTTAGTTCTCTAAATCAGGGTCGTGCGGTTTCGGGTTTAGGGTTTAGGGTTTTAGGTCCCCAAAATAGCACGGCACCCGTCCGGTGCGGAGTTTGCCATGGTGATGCGGTCCGATGTTCAGGGTAGAAGATGGCTGTAGGCTTGAGAATGTGTAATTGTGACATGACTTTTCCCCAGATAGTGTGCTGATCAGTTGCGGTGAGAAATAGCAAAACGAGAGCTGCTACCAACACATCATGAACATGCAGGCGGGGGTGCGTTTCGTACGCAGCGCACTGCGGGTTTGCACAAGGGCTCAGTTTAGATTAACAGGAAAATTCCCGACAAGTGGACGAAGCCCCTAAATTCCCGAGAGCCTTGCACTAGTGGCCATGAAAGGGCCAAGCCTCACAGCTTGCCGAACATCGCAGATATCGTGTTTGCTTGGGAGCCATCCTGTCCCAGAAGACCCAGATGACAAACCGAGTCGTTTTTTGCTTCATCCAGGCCGCAGGATCTGTGAAAGGTGGCTATCTTCTTGAGGGGTCCCTAGGGCCTGTGTTAGGGTTTAGGCTTCCCCAAACTGTCCAAGTACCATTGTAGTAGATAGGAGATGTCTGGGCCCCAGAAGTATATAAGTATATGCTACACTGTTACTTGGACCCTTTTCGGTTCTGAAATTCCCATTGGTGAATCCGAGGCTGGCAGCTGGGTTCGGCCTATTCGGGCATCTGCGATCAGGCGAGTTCTCATGTAATAACGTATATCAGTTAGGTAGTAGTAGTAGTAGTAGTAGTAGCAGTAGTAGCAGTAGCAGTAGTAGTAGTAGTAGTAGTAGTAGCAGCAGCCGCAGTAGCAGTAGTAGTAGTAGTAGTAGTAGTAGTAGTAGTAGTTGTTGTAATAATAACGGCTTGGGGTTCAGGGTCTAGGGTTTATGGTTCAGCAGGAACAGCAAGATTGTAGGGATTAGTGTCTTCGGGTATATCTACATTGTTCAAGAAGTATAAGTGCAGGCACTATTAAGACTAGGGGAGCCAGCATAATAACCATTAATATTCTTGCCTAAGGTCCCTTCTCATAGCCATCCCAGTGCTCCGGTTACCTTAAATAATAGGTTACTGGGGTACATAATTCATGGTTAGTAACCTACTATTTAGGTAACTGGAGCCCTAGGGCAGAGGAGCAGAATATACCCCACAACCCTATATTCTCATTCAAGCCCCTATTTGGATACAGCCCCCCCCACAGTAATAGTAGTAGAATAATATTCATAATATAGATATAGATATAGATATATATATATATGTATACAGAAAATAACACACTACAGGCCCCAGTTTTCGTGGGTCGCACCCTATATTGTTTGTACATGTACTCATCTTCCTTTCTCTTGCATGTTGACATGAACTGTGCCATTGTATGTGTGTACGTGTTAGACATGAACTCTAATGTATATTGCCTGCAATGCGTTACACTCTATATATATATATAGATAGATAGATATATTAGGACCCTAGTAGTAGCCCTATTATAGACTGTTACTGTATGGGGGCAAGGGGCCCCTTATCTCTGCGTTTAGAGCCCAGGGAGCTTTGGAGTTCTGGCCTCTTTTTTTTTTGGGGGGGGGTGGGGGTTAGCGTCTCCATAGGATTTTTATAGGGTTTAGGGTTTGGGGTTTAGGGGTTCAGCGTCTCCATAGGATTTTTATAGGGTTTAGGGTTTAGGGTTTAGGGGTTCAGCGTCCATAGGATTTTTATGGGGCAGGGTTCGGTAAGGGCAGAAAGGTGTCTATAAGGTTTCTGCCGGTTTTGACAAGGATTTCAGGCTCGTTCTGGTTCTATAGTCTCCATAGCCCTACACCCTAAACCCCTAAACCCTAAACCGTGGGATCCTGGCCATAGACTTGGAAAGAAACAGCAAGTCCTGTGAAAGGATCGGCACCACAACGGGCGTGGTATATACGGTCCCTAAACCCTAAACCCTGAACCCTCAACCATATATGGTGCCTCGTCGCCGCGTGGCAGCACCCCCCCCCCCCATGGTATGCCNACACGTCATCCGCGTAACTGTCGACGTTCCCCACGGTATCCCCGGCACACAGATGAGAACGATGGCGTGTTGGTGGTACCTCTGCTCTTATGTTGCTCTGGGCTTCGGCACCGCATGCTCATTGCTTTATTTATTTGAAAATCGTGCTTGGCTTGTGATGTTCTTGCGAAAACTGTATCGACCGTTGTCATTCCAAGCCAAGTTTTGGTTGCGTCCGGAGGAGAGTGCGGGATGGGGATCATAACCACAATCTTCGTCATCATCATCATCATCACCACAATATTCATCGCTGAATATCATTGGCTTTGGAGCTCAGGGCAGGTTGGAGTTCAGTGGAACTGTATCACATCCTAAGTCCAAACCCTTAGCAACCGGACGCCCAACCAGCAATAGCATGAGGTAGGGTTAGTATTTGAGGCGTGCATAGGGCCCCTATAGGGACTATTGACGAACGTATGTTTGGGTTAAATGGGTTTGGGGTTTAGGGTTTGGGGTGCTAATAGAAAGAGCATTACTTCATGTTTGCTACTCTGGCGTCGGACGAAGCCGCGAATCTGGACACTCAGCACGCACTGAACAGTACTGGAAAAATGGCTCTTATGCCTCAGCCTTAACACCCGCACCGCTGTAAAGCCTTAACGCCCCAACCGTAAGCTCTGGAGTCAAAAAACCAGACCAAAACACCCCGGACTTAAGTCACCAAATCACTTTACCAAAATAGCAAAACAACAGGGCCCTAAAGCTTCAAGCCTGAACAGTGACTCCTAAATATTCTGAGCCCAAAGATGAAATGAGGCCGTGGAGTCTCAAACTCAAACCAGTAAATTCTGTACCAAATCCTCCAGCCCTGAACCGCAAAGCCCTGGGCCTAGACGCCTAAATCCCAGACCCGTTATTATCCCTCGGAAACTTGCTATCAAACCACATAAGACTCCGTCCTACCCTGTCAACACTCAACCCTTAAAGGGCAAACACCAAGTCAACAAGCACGTGCGAAAAGCCACCCTAAACCCGATAAAGACTACGACGTCAGCTTGTGATTGCGAGTGGTCGGATGCGCAGGGCGATATGTTGCGAACGTCAAGTAGCTATTGATAATGGGACGGCCCACTTTTTCTGCAACCTGAGTTTTGAAAAGACGTCACAGGCTTGTCTCTCTCCACGCTACAAGACTTTCTATTAAGTTGCACAGGGCTGGGGGTAAATAAACAGGGCCTCGAAGAAACAAGAACCTATTACGGAAAAAATACCTCAGGTCAACACTGAGAAACAAATAGTAAGAATATCAAAAGTTATGTCCAAGCAACAAAAGCTCCAAAAGCAGTCGTTGCGGCCCTTCATCCGGCGCTGCCTTTGGGCCTAGCTACGGCTGTGGCGCTGTGGGGGGCGCAGGCGCTTCCGGTTGAGGCACGCGGTTTGCGGCGGTTAATAATGTCATGAACTCGAGGCCAAGATGTGGACTCTAAGGTTCGAGAATCTGGGCATCTGGGGTGCCGGCTTATGTACAAAGTTTCTAATTATTGCCAGAGGTGATCGAGGTTCGACATGGAGTTTATGCGATGGAAATTGTCGGTATTCTGGGACCTATGAGTTCGGTTTACCAGTTGAGACATGGCTGCTTAGGAGATACGTAAAAGTGGGGCCCTTATTCCTGAGCGTTGAGTGTTTCCAGCGTTTGCACTATCCCAGGCCACTCAGGGTTTCCACAACTGCAGGCACTGCTGTGTTCACTCATGGTCTGGTCAAGATCTTTATTTATGAAGATCTCATCCGTTGCTGATGATTAAATGAAAGTCGAAAGTAACAGTCACAGTGGCAATCACGTTGGTGGTCGCGTTCATGTTCGCGACGTCCATGGTGCTGACAATGATCTGAACATTGATGATTCTTATCATGCTTGGATATGATCTTAATGCTGATGTTGATGCTGATGCTAGCCGTGCAGACATGATACGCCACTATGGCCTTCGAAGCGCAGGGCAATCTGGGAGTGTTAATAAGTTTTCTGGGCTTGCGATCGTTATGGGTTTACTGCATAGCTTGTGTGGAGTTCAGAGCTTTTTCACTTCACGTAGAGACAGATAAGGTTGCGGCAACGTGGTTTTATTACTAAGTGGTTCTGCCGTGACCACACCAAACCCTAAATCCTCAAACCCAAACAACAGGACCTTCAACAGGAGTTTGTTCTACTGGCATCCGGAGAACGACCCCAATTTAGAGCCGCCCTCATGCAGTTCCTAGTCGTATGCTCGAAAATTACGAAGTTCTGACGAGCTGGACAAGCAAGTAATCTCAGCGCTAGTGTGTAAGGGTTTAGGGCCTTTAGGGGTTAGGATGAAGGGTTTAGGCTCTAGGGCCCTAGGGTGCAGTGCAGTCAGTGCAGCTGGACCACCCGCAGTCAAAATAATCTCCACAAGCAAATCGGGGTCGCGGCTGCGCGGTTTTACGTATCCTTGCAGCTGAAACGTCCCCAGCCCAACCGTGTAGGTTCACTGAAGCAAGATTTGCGCGGGTGGCATACTTACTCTGACCGTGCTGTTGGTAGTCCTGTCACCCTTCTTGCCGTAGCATCCTACGCTCTGAATGTCTGAACATCACCGTGTCGCCTGCAGTATCACAGCAGTCTTGGAATTTAGCAGCGATGCGGCTTCGGCGATTCCTTCTAAGAACCTGTGTAGTCAGCCATTTCGTCGTGCAGAACGCGGAGGCGGAGATGGTCTCGGAGGGTTCGAGCCAATCGGGGCGTGTTAGGGCGACAGGACGATCACTGCGCACGTTGTGTGATCTGGACACACACACGAAGTGTCCCAATGAGCAGGAAGTTAGAAGAGACAAGACTAGATGTTTTTCACGTACTTCATGCTTCATAAGCAGGGGATACTAGATAATTACCTAATAACCCAGCAAACCGTAGCTGCTTCATATCGATGATGATTTTTGCATAAGTCCTTGGTTTTTTATGTTGAATATGTCCATGTTTAGTGTCGTGTCACGTGTTCGGCTTATCGGTTTTTCTATGTGGGTTTCTTAAAATGCTGATGAAAGACATGAAATGTTTCCGAGTTCCATAACACGCGTGCATCTATAGTTCATGTTTTTTGCATTATAAGCGGAATGTTTTGTTTGGATGGTACTTGGCCGCGAAATGGTTCGTGCTTGCCTGTATTACAGTAGCCTTATTGAGTAGCGTCAGAGAGACAAAACGTGTTGTCGATGTTTTGACACACTGAATGCTCGAGCATGTATTGAGTCATAACGGAGTGATTTGATTTCATGGAATGTTGCATCAAAGAACGGTCGTATTTCATGCCTTAATGCCTGGCAGGAAATGCCGTTATCAATTGCTTGCTGGTGATCTGGTGGTCTCATGCTGAGGCAAAAGGTGACGTGGGTGGTGATGAACACGATAGTGATCATTGCGGCGATGCATTTGACCAACGTGATTGTCACAATGCTGATTGCCGGTGGTTAAGACAATGACTTTCAGAACGAGGATAATGTTGGCTAAATGTTTGCTGGACAGCCCGGTCCGTGTCACGTGACACGGCAAAGATGCATATTTCTGACTTGGTTGTTCTTCCGTTTGAATAGAATGTGTCGAGCATCCGAGCAGGTTCGAGCAGGCCTGCGACTTGATGGCCGCAACCTGAGTGTTGGGGCCCCCCTCAAAAATTGACAGGACTGCAGAAAGGGATGGTGGTACCATCATATCAATCAGTGAGTGCCATAGCAACAACGGTAGCTCTGAGTGTTTAAGTCGAAAAAAGACAGAATCCGAGTATTTCAGAGCCATTTGCATATTGTGAATAGTGGCCTCGGTGAAGGTACGCAGACTGCTGTGATCCATAACATTCTGGTGTTGTGCCGTCAAGTTTGTAACATCTGATATCTACAGACAGAAGTACGAGGAAGCAACGGGGCAAGCCGGACTGGACAAAAATCGTTAGCAATATAGCTTGCTGAGGATTAGAACGATGACATTTGTCAGTGTATGGTTACTTTGTAAATGCGGATCTTAATCGGTTGATGGTGAGCGAAAAAATACTTGGGGGTTCCTCCTTTGTTTGAAGGTGCATTCTATCCTGTATACCCGTGGCCCTGGTGTTATCCTGATGTGTATACGTCAGACCTCATTGCAACAGGTTTTGGTGTACAACGTCGGTTGAATTACTGCCAATAATCGGTGGTGTCAGCTCCTCATGTAGGGCCTAGGGGTATGCGGCATTTGTCGCCGTCGACAATGAGTGGAGCAACCAAAATGGCAACTTACCGCCAGTCAACGGCAGGGGCACGTGCAGCGATCGTGGAAGAGACATCGAAAATGCAATTACGTTTGAGACCAAGATCGTTGCAATACTGATTGTTCTCGTGATGTTTTCAATTTCATTTCCATATATGACCATGTTGAAAAGCTTCAACATGCTTACAACGTCAAATTTTGGCGAGCTCTGAATTCTGATACTCAAAAGCCTCGTAGCCCGTTGAGTCTGGACTGTGTGGCAAGGCGCGTCGGGATCACAGGCTTAGGTTAGGGTTTTGGAATCATCATTTTGTCGAAACGGTTTTCCCGAAGCGACAAATGTAGTGCCAGTTTGGCCATATTCCGCGCCACTTTGATGCCCACCTTTGCTAGAGCACTTGCTCGGCTTTGGTCTGTTCAGTCCGTTGCACCGTAGAAGACAAACATAATTGGGGAGACAGGCCCAAAGCGTCAACGACCCTTGGATTCCCAGGCCTGGTTGGGCAGGCTGGTACCGATACCGATGATGGCAGCTGTCGGACTCTTCGTCTTCCAAGGGTTTTCGGGTTTGGCAGTTGAACTAAAGTGACATGTGTTTGCTTGGAAAAGTACCTTGGATGGGCTGAAACCCGCGAAAGTCAGTCGTGCATGTGCATTGTATCTGACTTGTGAAGTCGTCTCCATTGCGCACCAATGAACTCTATCTAGCTCCTGCCTTTTGCCCGCGTGTGTGGCCTCAAAGAGCAACAAAGCTGTTACATCCTTTTTGGGATACTTGGGCATACACAGCCCGAGTAGATTCACTTCTTCTGGCTCCCCATTGCAAGCCAAGCCGTGTAATCCTTTGAGCCAGAAATCCACAATAAATTTGCTTTTACCTGCAACTCCCATAGGCCGTAACCCGTTTGGGCACTAAACCCTCAATCCACGACCCTAACTCTGATAGAAACTGGGAAGGCTTACCGTAGAAGCGTTCCCATGGCCCTATGACCCCCTGACACCGGCATTTCATAAGACTGTCTGGTTCTTTGTAGGGAATGGGGGAATGGATCCCTATAGTCGTCCCTATATAATCCCCAAGAGTAGTCCCCATAATCCATTCCCCCATTCCCTCCTAAGAACCAGACAGAAGAGTGCTCAACATTGACGAAAGGCGAGACTGCTTCCATCCAAAAGCCCCAACCTGCCTGAAGCCATTAAACAGAAACCCTAAACCCCAGTAGTAGTAGTAGTAGTAGTACTAGTAGTCGCAGTAGTAGTACCAGTAGTAGTAGTAGTAGCAGCAGCAGCAGCAGTAGTAGTAGTAGTAGTTGATGGTGACCCTTATAGTAACTCTCATAGCAACCTCATATAGTCACTCTTCATAGTAATCCGTACAGTATCCCTAAACCCTAAACCCCTCAACCCCTAAACCCCTAAACCCCTAAACCCTAAAATCCTAAACCTCGTTTTGGGCGTTCTTGCGAGCAGGCCCTGGCTATGGGTGCGCGATGCCAGCATCGGGGCAGCGATTTGGGAGTTTCCGAAAATTTAGGGGTACCTTATTTTGGGGTCCCAGAGGCCCTTTAGGGGTTCCTTGAAAGTTTCTATAGGGGATCTATAAGGGCTTGGGGTTTAAGGGTACCTTTTTGGGGGTCCCTATTATGAGGATCCTACTATTTGGGGGACAATATTAGGGTCCCCTACTCTCGGAAACTCCCATTTAGACTCCACGCGTCATGAGGTTTAGGCGTTAGGAGGCGGGGCTTGGGTTTAGGCTTTAGAGCTTAGAAGGGATTATCGGGACACTATCAGGGCTAGTTTAGGCTTGCGGGTTTAGGGCTTAGGGCCACTGAAAGGTTTACTAGTAGGTTCAAGAATCTTCAAGGGGTCATAACGGGGTTCTTTAAGTGTTTAGGTTACTAAACAGGTTACTAATACGTTTTGTTTAGGTTGTAGATTTTAAGCTTAGGGTTTATAAGAGGATGAGGGTTTGAGGGTGTTGGGTTCAGCGATTGACCTAATTAAGGGGAGCCGAAACAGATGATCTCAGTCGTAGCCTTCGTTGTGACCCTCTTGTAATCACCTCAATAGTAACTTGCAGTAAACCTACCCGAAACCCTAAACCCCAAAACCCCTAAACCCCTAAACCCCTAAACCCTAAACTCCTAAACCCCTAAACCCCTAAACCCCTAAACCCTGAACCCCAAACCTTGTAGTAAGCAGCAGAGACTCAGAGCAGCCTCTGGCAGGGAACTCCGTCTCCCGCTATAGGGGCCTTAATAGGGGTCTTTATCATAAGTATCCTACTATGTAGGGTACTATTATTAGCCCCTATTTTCGGAAACTCCCATAACATGTAGGGGTTGGAATAATTCATGGTCGTCATATTGTCCCTTCCTCCCTTCTATGGTAGTACGCAGCTATGATAGACGCCTGATGCGAAGCTGCAGAATCCTACGTTGTCGACATGGGCTCACTGGTCCCTGGCCCGCAATCCTGTACAGTAGAAGCCCAAAAGTTGGAAACCCAATAGCCTCGATCCTTAAGAGTAATGTATAGGGGAATCGCAGCACTATTTGGCCTTAATCCGGTTTCCAACTTTATGGGGTTTACTCTATAGGTTGCTGCCAATACGTCTTCTGCGACCTTGTACTGTACCGAGGCCAACCCATGAATTACAATAAGCAAGGTTTCTGCAGTACGTTCTAGACATTCTATGCGGCCTCACGCAACCTGCGTGTAGCATCAGGGCTAACTGTCACTATCCCAGAGATTTTGCTAATAGACAGCGTGCGGGGCCCTCGTGCAGCTCACGGCTGTACCGGAGCTATGTACTGGGTTCCACTACCTTTGCGACCCATTCGGCCGGAAGGGAGCCTCGAATGGGGGAATGCATTATGGGGACTATTATTGAGGATTATATAGGGACTACTATGCATTCCCATCTTGTTTCCCGAACTCCAAGCTGATTGTCACGGGCGGGATGATGGCAAATGTCTGCAAGGCATTGAGGAAGTGGGAAGTCCTGTTTCTGGCCTATAGTATTAATAGCTATAAGAATACCCATAAGAATACCTATAAGAATACCCATAAGAATACCTATAAGAATACCTATAATATTTCTGGACAAGCCCAAACACCCCAAAGTCCTAAGGCCGAAGAGGCCTAACATTTCCTCCAATGCCTGAAACCCCGATAGTAGTCCTGATAGTCGTCGGTATAGTATGCCTTATAGTAAAAAATTGACAGTAACCGAAATCATCACCAGAATTGAACCGAGAATCTCGAAGTTAACACCCAAACCCCAAACTTCCCAAACCATCCCAGGATTCTCGTGGGGCTCGTGAAGACCGCGAAAGCCCTGCCGCTCTCGAAGTGGTGCATGCCCCGGGCAGATGGAGCGCAAACCCTGAAAGGCTTAGTCCTTGGGTTTTTGGGGTACATCGTAGTGCAGTCATAGCTAGAATGGGCCTATAAGAGGAAAACTAGTCTGCTACACGACTAGAACCTTAAAGGGGGTTAAGTTATCCGGTCGAGGGTCGGGTTGAGAGCCCTAAACCTGTCAAGCTCCAGCCTGGGCCCTGCAAGCCCTGACATGTCAGCTACCTATAGTCTCCATTGTAGTTCCTTTTTTTGGTTTAACCAAATATATAATAAGGATCCTATAAGGTAACCCCCAAAAGGAACTACAATGGAGACTACAGGTAGGATTAATAGTCAACGGATATGGCGGGTCTTCCGTGGGCAGTCGATCTCTTGGGTTTGAAGAACTAGGATGGATCGTCGTGGGTTTAGGGTTTGGGTTCAGGGGAGCGCACACGGATTTCCGAAATAGTTATGCTGAACAGGAAGGGAAGAGCCTATCCAGAACTGTTCCATGCTCTCCTTCTCTCAAGCGACGACGAAGTCCCCAAAACAGCCTTCGGCACCCGATCGTTCACGCCTCCGGACCTCATGCGCTACTTTCCTCCACCCGTAAAACTCAGAGCCCAGTACCAGAAACATGTGAGCTAGACCTTCGCCTACCAAAACCTACCTTTTTGTAGGTTCTTCTTATAAAACCGAATATGGAATACATAGGGACCCTACAAAAAAGTAGGTTCTGGTAGGTTCAGGAGGGCATACCACTGCCAATCCTCCGTAATTGCCCGGGGATCCTAAGCCTTAAAACCCATACACATCCTCTTGCAGCTTACATATGCGTATATCTAGTGTGTATGTATATATATATATAGATGTGTGTATGTATATATGCATGCTCATGTGTATCTATATATGTATGTATGTATGTGTATATATATATATACACATACAACATCGTTTTATATTTGTATTTACGTAACCTGCTCTGAACAGTGAACCGCCAACCCAAGCGCTTAGGCTCCCAACATAGACCATTCCCCGAAAGCCTTAGACAGGAGTCCGCACAAGTACGAATAGTATTCCCCTAGAGTCCCTGTGTCATTGTAGTAGAACATACCCCAAAAACCTATTCTCCATATGTACGACCGTTTTTTGAACACCCTAAACCCTAAACCCTAAACCCTTTTATGAAGCGTTTTTTGAACAAGCTCAGGATTCCCAAGCAGGCGGAGCAGGAAGAGAAGAAGATGACCTGAGATTTCTGGGGTGCGTTTAGGTTCTATATAGGGGTTAGTAAATTTAAGTGTCGGGTTTAGGTTCAGAGTTTGAGGCGCAGGTATTGCGGTTGAAGGGTTTTGGTCCAGAGTTCACAAATTCCGGCCAATGCCGTAAATTAAATGCCAAGATCCTAAACACAAGACCTCCAATTTTATGTGAGACCATGAAGGTTGTCCCTACTCTCACTTTTTGACACGTGCAGCTTTAGACGGCCCGTGCTCTTGCACATGTTGATGAGCCGTTCTGATATATATATATATACATATATATATATATTTATATGATTATTGTGTTTGTGTGTATCTATGTGCATATACATGTCTAAGTTAATTAAATATCTGTATGTATATATACACTCACTGCATATATACATGTATATGTATACATATATATATATACATATACACACATATGTATATGTACAAATACACACATACACATACATACTCGCGTTCATGTAGATACAAAAGTCAGGAAGCAACAAGATATATGTACGTCGATATATATATATACATACATATATATAATTATACAGATGTATGTGTAGGTGTGTGTGTACATGTATACATACACATATGTATACACATGTGTGTGTGTCAACATGTATGTACGTTTTGGCTACACGCACATATGTGCGTATCTATATATGTATGTTTGTGTATATATATACATACACATATGTACGTATGTATACAGACGTATTGTATGTTTACGTGTGTGGTGTGTTCACTTGTTTGTGCCAACCCGATGTTTGTGGCCAACGACCTGAGGACGACAAGTAGCCTAGCTGAGCCGCGTACTTTAGACGACCCCGGACCCTATAACTCGATGTTCGAAAGCCTTAAGCTGACAGTACCCTTCATGGGATGTGCCTAAACCGTAATCCCCTAAACCCCTAAAATCCAAACCCCCAAAACACCTGGTTTCCCCTTTAAAGGAACCCTATGGCCCGGCTTCCCCTTTAAAGGAACCCTAGAACCGCTGGGTTCCCCTTAAAGGAGCCCAAAAAACCGCCAGGGTTTCCCACCACACATACCTCGTTGCTGCGCGGGCCAAGCAAAACAGCCGGGCCAAGAGTTCAAGCTCAGGTCTTTGGGGCTTTGGGCTTTGGGCTTTAGGTTTTAGGGCTTCTTTAAGGGATCTGCAAGGGTTCCTATAAAGGTTACCACAAGGCTTCTATAATGGGGAAGTTTTATATAGGGCTTTACTGTTTGGGGGCCTCAGGGCTTTAGGGATTAGGGTTTAGGGGTTTAGGGTTTAGGGGTTTAGGGATTAGGGTTTAGGGGATTAGGGTTTAGGGCTTTAGGATTCAAGGTTGTTGCTTTAGGGTTTGGGCTTCAGGGCTGTAGATTCCAGGCTTCGGTGTCTGGAGTTCAGGGTTTTAGTGGCGGGGTGTTGTAGTATAGAAGCCTAACAAGCTACGAATACTATTCCTTGGCATTGCTTGTTATAACGATTATAGAACTCTATAATTAAAAGGAGCCGAAAACAGTATTCAAACCATTAAGGCCTCTTCTTTAGATACATTGGGATGCAGGGTCTACCTCCCCAGCACTCTTGCCTGGCTCGGGGTGATTTGTTTTTGAACGGTCTATGGTCACCGACGATTTTGTTTCGCGAACTTCAGTAGACTTGGGCTCGGGTGTTAGGTTTCAGTGCTTGGAATTCCGTCACGAAGAAGCCCCCAGACATCGCAAGGCAGATGCTGGAAGACTGCACTGCTGGGTGGGCTGTCAGGGTTAGGCATGTTCGGCTCGCATTCAGGATGAAGGACGCGACTACATTGGCACCATCGGTGGAGTCTCTGTGTCACACATGGGCCAGGCGGGACATTGTTGTTGGTGCATCGCGGCCGTAGGTATGGTCGTGGTCGTGGTGCTGGTGGACACCAGACGCCGCTACCATCCTGTTTTTGTATTAGTGCTAGGCAGGTAGAGCTACCATCGTGCGCTCGGAAACTTGCAGGAAAGACTACAGAAATGAGATGGACTGCCTTGCACTGCAATGCTCCCACGACAAAGCATCAGGGCATACTAGTCGGGTACTTAGCCGGATGGTTCCTCGCCCGACATTCGCGTCTCCCCCACGTGTGATGATCGTCATGCTTCGGATGGGCCGTGTCCAATCGTTTGCAGTCAGCAGCTTTGTTCCATCTACTTTCGTGCTCATCCTACCAATATATACTTTAATATACTATAGTACACTGTCATATGCTGAAATGCACTTACGAAGCTGTACTATGCTATACTCTACTGTCCTGCGCTTTACTATACCGCACTTTATACTCGGGTAGACCAGCCTAAGACCCGCAGGCTGTGACTCTTGGCACGCCCCATGGCCCATCCGTGCAGAAAGTCATTCTCGATGCCGCGAATCCGCACATAGCTGTTCAGGGATTTCGAGTTCTGGGTTTCGGGTTTAGAGTATTTTGAGGATGTTGCTCTCTGCCATTCTGGCGTTTGTCGACCTCACAGCTGTTTTCCAGTTGGAAGATTTTTATCGAGCTGCACCTGGTAACGGGAAACTAAGTATGATGCACTTGTAGAACCACGTATAAAGCCTTTTTTAAGCCGCTACTCCCAACGCTATCGTTGTTGGTGGTGGGGGCGGTGTCTGGCTTCATGTCGCTGTTGTCGTGGTCGCTGGCTGGCAGTAGTCAGTGGTGGCGCTTGTGGTAGTGCGATGCTGGCGGTGCTGGCGGTCATGTATTTCAGTTGCGATGATGTTTGCTGTGTGGTCGTTTTGGTGTTGTTTGAATTCGGCCGTTTACGGTTTCGGTGACTACATTGATTTTGCGCGTGTGCCGATTCCACGGGTGTAGGTTGCAAGCGGCAACGTGACAGTGTGCCACGGGAGTCAGATGGAGTACCAACCGCTTGCACAATTGATCACAGACCCCACAAGCAATGTTTATGGGGACCCTTAGGGGGGTAGGGGGGAGGGGGGTAGGGGACTATACTTCCTTAAATACGCCTTATTAGGTCCTTATTATGGGCATTAAGGCCCCCTACCCCCCTCCCCCCTAAGGGTCCTTATGAAATGTGGCCATGCTTTTGGGACGACCCCATCCCGGGCCTCCAAACATTCAGAGTGCACCTGACAGCCTGAAGGAAGAGCGCCCCGGTCCGTCTCTTCGCAACACTTGGGCCAGGGGTCTCTTAGATAGTACTCGACTACTTGATAAGTAGTGCTGTTTTAGTAACCCCAAACCCAAGAAAAAGAACTGGAAACCGAGCTTGGAGCCTCCTCAAGCCCCATAATATAGGAGCCTTTATAAGTAGAATAGGGTTTTAGGGCCCATTATACGATATTTATGTAGGTATTTGTTAAGACCCCTATATTTGAGCCTCCTCAAACTCATCGAAGGAGCCTCGGACTAGTCACCTCAAGCAGCAAAACATTCTGTCCTCGACACGGTTTAGGTTTGGGGTTTAAATTTAGGGTTTAGGGGTGACCATGAGCAGAAAAGCCTGCAAACCAGAACACATGACGGCGGACGCCCCAAAAGTGTCCGTGTCCTGAACAAGCCCCGGCAAAAACACATTGCAGCGGGGTTTCTGGCTGAAGACATTGCCACATTACCAAGTATCAGAAAGATGTACTCGAGATGTATTGGCCGAGCTACATACCCAAGTGTTTTACGCACGTCTGCTGAGACTTGCCGAATAGCTGCGGTTGCGCCTGCGTCACTGGATGCCATCGAGGACGCTGTGCAGATCCGAAGGGTTTGGACGTGCAAGTGTTGACCTCTTCCCGGCCTGGGTGTAGAACACTGCAAGTACCCTCATGTGTGGAGATCCTGTGTGTGCTTGCTTGCTTGCTGTCCATTGAACTGCTTTCCTGCGTTTTGTTTTTCTAGCCTTGCTGTGCTTGCTAGCTTGCTACTTGTAGCTTGCTAAAGCAAGCTGGCTTGCTTGCTTGCTCGCGAGCTCGTGTTCTTGCTTGTGTGTTTCCTTGCTTCCTCTCTTGCTTGTCTCTGTCTCTCTCTCTCTCTTGTGTGTGTGTCTCCTGTTCTTGACTTTGTGTGATTCTTTGTTCGCGTGTCTAGTTCATGCCATCGGCATCATTCCTGCTCGAATGTGTATGTCTGTCGAAGGGCGATGTTACTCTCTTCTGCATGTTGGGGATGCAAGTAAGTAAGTATGTCAGTATATATTCATGTGCATGTATGTATGTATGTATGTATGTATGTTGTATGTATGTTGTATGTATGTTGTATGTATGTTGTATGTATGCTGTATGTATGTGGGTATGTGGGAATGCAGGCAGGGAGGTAGGTGGGCATGCATGTACCTATGCATGCATTCATGTATGTGTGTCCGGTTGTATGCATGTGTGGGATTGTATGCTGTGTGTGTATATACACAAGTGTACGTAAGTATGTAGGAACCAGCATGCATGCATGCGCATATGTATGTAGGTAGGTGGGTGGGTAGGTAGGTTTGTATGTATGCAGGAAGGTATGTACGTATACCTACATTTATATACACACATACATGTATGTATGAATAAACAAACGGATATTATATTATACATATATATATATATATATAAATGCATGTTTATTTATGTAAGTACGTAGGCCTGTACGTATGCATGTGTATGTATGTATGTACGTATGTATGTATGTATGTATGTATGTATTTGTATATGTATGTATGTATGTACGTATGTATGTATGTATGTATGTATGAGATAGGTAGCTAGGCAGGTAGGTACGTAGGTAGGTGGGTACGTAGCCCTGTAGGTATGTATAATATATATATATATATGCATGTACCTATGCATGCATGTAAGTATAAACACATATGTATGTAGGTATGCATGTCTGTATGTATGCATGCATGGATGCATGCATGGGTGCATGCATGGATGGGTGGATGGGTGGATGGATGGATGGATGGACGGACGGACGGACGGACGGATGGATGATATATATATATATATGCATGTATGTATGTATGTATATACATATATATACACATATGCATGCATGCAAGCATGTATGTATGTGTTTATGTATGCATGTATGTAATGTTATGTATGTATGCATATATGTATTTATGTCTGCATCCTTGTGTGTACTGTAGTATGTGTATGTATATAATAGTGTCTGCACGTGTATGTGTGTGCATTTGCCAGTGCATGCGGATGGGTATGTGCATGTTGCGTGCATGCATGCATGTATCTGGGTGTGTACGTATGTCTTATGTATGTACGTACGTATGTTTGCGTTCATGCACGAGATACCCGAACGAACATAAAAGTTAGAAGAATGAATACCTGCACTCATATACATGTACGCAAGTACATTCACACACACATACACATATGCATGTTTTGTATATTGCGGCCGGGGGAAATTTCAAGCCATTGCTGTTCGGTGGCCTTGATGTCGAGAGTTCTCTGCATCTGATTCATATGAAGCTGAAACCCTCATCAGCGAATACTTTGATCATCAGCTTATGGTATGTTCCCAGTTCGGTTCCTGGCCGCGAGTTTGGGTCTGAGGTGCAGGGTTTCGGAGAGTAGGCTTCAGTGACTTGAGTGTTTGGGGCGCGGAAGTCCAATGCGACAGCCAGGCAATGGGCAACTCGTTTGCCCTACACGACGCGATAGAGGCCGCCACCATGCGAAGCTTCCGGAGCCGTTTCTCTTTTGATAGTGGCTGAGGAGCGGGGAATGTGGAAGAGCATGTGTCGCCTCCAGAGTTTGGGGCCTGCCTAGTCAGATGCTTGCTTGTCGGGTTAAGAGTTTCCCGAAAATAGGGGACCACTATAGGGGACCATAATATAGTACCCTAAATAGTGGGATCCTTATTATAAGGACACCAAATAAGGGTACCCCCTAATTTTCGGAAACTCTATAAACCCTTATAGAGCCTTTGAAAGGAACCCTTATAGTACCCTTATAGTAACCCTTTAAAGGAACCCTAAGGTACCCCTTATTTTCGGAAGCTCCCAATTAGAAACCCCGGCATCTTCAGGGCCCTCCGACCCGTCCCTTGCCACCTTCAAACCTTTTGGGTTTAGGGTTTAGGGTTTAGGGGTTTAGGGGTTAGGGTTTAGGGTTTAGGGTTTAGGGTTTAGGGTTTAGGGTTTAGGGGTTTAGGGGTTTAGGGTTTAGGGGTTTAGGGTTTAGGGTTTAGGGACTTTTAGGGAGAGACTCGGCGAGGAACTTATCCACCAACTTCACATCCCAGCTCTCTCAAACTCCAAAGCCCACGGAGAACCCTAAATCCTAAAGCTACTGTAAGTACTAAACCCTAAACCCCTAAACCCTAAACCTTGAGACCCAAAATAATAGCATTGTAACTATGGAGGCCCCTATCTTATCGATCTTTGACACCCTAAGCCCTGAACCCTTGTTGCCGCAAGCACTTAGAGCAGGGCCTAGGGCTTAGGGCTTACATTTTAGGGTTTAGGGTTTGATCCTCTAGGCAAGTCAGTTTCAGGTGCAATCCCTCATTGCTGCATTGTCCTGAACCCAGAAGTAGGGCATGGATTCAGATTTTCTTTGGTCTCGGGAGTTCACTCTTCATGGGTTTAGGGTGTACAGGGCGGACAGTTCAGGGATATAGGTTTGAGGTCTCAGGAAAGTCATAGGTGGTCTTCGGGATTCTCGTGGTTCGTCGTCTTGCTTCTGTGATTCCATGGGATCGGCAGTTGAAGTTTGGTTGACGCCTCTTTGGTTTGAACTCGAATGGCATATGTGCTCATGTATGTATGTAGCTAGTTATGTAGGTAGGCAGGTCGGTAGGTAGGCATGCAACAAGGTGATCTGTCTGTCTACTTATCTAACTATGTATCCATCTATCCATCTATCGATCTGTCTATCTACTTATCTATCTGCCTATTGGTATGTCCTCCTGTGTCTCCCTGCATATATCTATACCTCTCTGGTCTATCTATCTGTCAATGTATGTATGTAATGCATGTAATGTCTGTAATATCTGTAATATATGTAGTGTATGCAATGTGTGCAATGTGTGTATGTATGTATGTACATATGTATGTGGGCATGTGGGTATGTGGGTAGGTAAGGCAGGCAGCAAAGTAGGTAGGCATGCATTTACCTACGCATGCATGCATGCATGCATGCATGTATTGTATGTAGGAACCAGCATGCATGCATGCGCATATGTATCTACGTCTATGTAGGTAGGTAGGTAGGTGGGTAGGTGGGTTTGTAGCTATGTACGTCTGTAAATACAAGTATATACATACGTTTATATATATATACACACATTGACATACGTGTATGCATATATATATATGTATATATGTAGCCTTGTTTATCTAAGTACCTAGGAATCGATACATATGCATGCACATGTGTATGTATGTGTTATATGTCTGTATGTATGTAGGTAGGTAGGTCGGTAGGTAGGTGTGTTTAGCTAGTTATGTGTGTGGGTAGGTATGTGTGCAGGTCGGTCGCTAGGTAACTAGGTAGGCAGGTAGGTATACGGAGATTAGATGTCCGCGTGTTGACGGGTAGTCTTAGAACGAGCCTTGTCCTCAAGCATCTCGGTTGTGTTGGAAGCCGCTGTCTTCTTATTGATGTCACGCGCTCTGAACCCCAAAGCGCACCACCCTGGACTGTCACCTTAGAAGCACCGGCAAGCAAGGCAAGTGGGCTCGGAGAGGATACCCCTCCATTTGTCCTCCGCGAGATGCCCAGCGGTGCAGTTTCCCTGCTTCAAGCTCCTTCACGAGCCCGGAAGCGGCAAACGCAATCTGTGATCCTCAGGAGCTTGAAACCTTAGGTCTTAGGTCCTAGGTGCTATTTATTTTAACTTTGTTACCAAACCTTGCTCTCGAACCCACCCCCACACACACACACACACTGACACGTAGACGCACACAGACGCCCTGAGCTATCCATCAGGTGTCTTGTTCTTAGGCGCTTGCTTCGGGAAGTTGCGGACATGTAGGATGTAGAGTCCGGGATATCCGGTCGGTAGGTCAGGTAGGCCCCAGAGCATGAAGCCTTCACAGGTACCGGTGGCCGTAGTGTCAGCAGCCACCGTTAAGAAGCTACAGTTGAAGAGTGGGCGACGTGGAGACCCCAAAACCTAGACAATAGGCTGAACGGCAAGCTTGGACACATCAAGCCCCAGACCGGAGTTCTGCCGCCACTTGAAGACCAGTCGAGAGGCACTTCTTGTAGGTCTGCATAATTGGCATAATAGGAGTAAGGGTTTTAGGTTTTAGGGTTCCTCAGGGAGTAAATGGGCCTCATTAGGAATACCGGTGAGCGTACATGGGGGCTGGCTTTTGAGAATACTAGCCCTACTTCGCAGCCTCAACTCTAAACCTGGTTCCATGTCACGGAACTGACTGTCAAGTTGTCATTTTGCGAGAGCCATTTCTTCTGCCTATCTGTCTGTCTATATATCTGTGTATATATTTATATATATTGATTGTAAGTATAATCTATGTATGCATATATGTACGTATGTATATATATGTACAAGTATATCCATATATGGTGACATATGCATGTGCATGCATGTATGTACAAACGTAGGTATGTACGTATGTATGTATGTACGTATGTATAAATATATATATATATATATATATATATATATGTGTGTGTATATGTGGAGGTAGGGGTATACGTATTATGTATACGCATGTGTACCTGTATATGCGTATGTACCTGTTTGTGTGTCCACATATGATATGTATAAGTATATGAACATGTATTTGTAGATGTAGGTGTGTTTGTACAAGTATATGATATGTTGATGTGTCTGTACGTTACATGCATGTGTGTGTATGTATGTGTATGTACACCTATATTAGTTAATGTACATATAAATGTATACATACATGTGTACACATCCCAGTTGTGGTAACTTAGTCTAGGTTTAGTAATCAACACCCAGAATCCTGAGCCCGGAAGCAATCCGGAACAAGCTAAGGTCAAGAGCAATGTTGGCAATGGCCTGCAAGGGAGCGCACTCTCGTCTCTGATAAAGGCCGAGATTTTGAATTAGAGTTTAAGCCTCATACAGGGCGAGAGGGCTGCAGTGTACGGCTAGGGGTTTGGGGTTCAGGTGTTGAGAACAGGCCCCTAGACTTTAAACCCTGAACCTTAAACCCAGAAACTTAAACCCTCGTTCCCGACGCTACACTTTCAACCTTAAGACCTGGAACCTTGAGCCCTGGACGCTGCACTTAAGGAATGAGCATTTAAACAATCCACCAAAAACCCTGAACAAGGCCCTAAACATCCAGGACAGTCTTCTGGACTGTGATCCGGGGTTACTGAGACTTCGCATAACCTTTTAGGGTTTAGGGGTTCAGGGTTTAGGGGGCTTAGAGAAGTATGATGCAACAACATTCAATACGTTTTGCAGGCTCTCCTCTTCAATCGATGTTTCGTATTGCCTTCCTTCGAACTCCTCCATGCCCACGGCAATCAGGCAAAACATCCTAAACCCTAAAACTCTAAACCCTAAACTCTAAACCCTAAACCCTAAATCTCTAAACCCTAAACCCTAAACTTTACACCCTAACCCTAAACTCAAAACCGAAAACCCTAAACATCCTAAACCCTAGAACTCTTAAGCCCGAAACTCTAAACCCAGAGATCTGAGGGTCACAGGAGTTTCACTATTCCCAGCCCCGGTTGCTTGATTTTGAGGGAAGCGGCGGAAACCCCACCTAATACCTTACTACCCAGACCCCCGGGAGGATCCAAAAAGTAGATCCCTTCATGGGGGTTCCTATAAAGTACCCTTAGTAGTAGAGGGCCCCAAATTAGGGGATCTACTTTCTAGATCCCCCCGGGGGTCNACCCCCGGGAGGATCCAAAAAGTAGATCCCTTCATGGGGGTTCCTATAAAGTACCCTTAGTAGTAGAGGGCCCCAAATTAGGGGATCTACTTTCTAGATCCCCCCGGGGGTCTGGGTAAGGGAGGCCTCTTGGCAGGTTCTAGTGATGCCTTTGCAAGTAGATTTCGTTTTCTAACCCATGATCCCCAATACCAAAACTTTAAACCTTTTGGGTTCTTATAGTTTAGTAGGAATCGGAAAGTTTAACCTTTTATTTCTGTGGTTTGTTGGGGGGGGGGTAAGTAACTCTAAGGCCCTAACAACAAGTGTGTGCGCGCCACCGAGTGCCTGGCCCATGAGCTCGATCTTCTTTGCCGGATACCAAAGCAGGGTGGGCGGCGACCATGACCCCTAAACCCTAAACCCTAAACTCTTCAACCCCAAACCCTTAAACCCTAAACCGCAAGAGAAATTGGGTGGCATTGCACAGAATACTGGAAAGTCCATGGCCCCAACTCCCAAATTAGAGCCGACTTGCTACTACGCCCCATGGTTCTAAACCCTGAAAAGCACTAGACGATCGTGAGTCACCCCACAAGAACCCCGTGAAGAAACCTTATAAATAGCACAAACTTGACAAAACCCTAAACTCTTAGCAAGCCAGGTGGTCCGCAGCCAAGCTTTTGGCATCCTTCCGCCAGGGCACGTCGACCCAGAGCGCTCCTGTTGTGGCTCAGGATTTAGGGTTCGTTTTGTGGTTTAATCTGGGCTGAGGGGTTGAGGGTTTAGGGCCTAAACCCTCAACCCTGAACCCTAAACCCTAAGTCCCATCTATAGGGGCCTAAATTTTAACTACCTAGATTATTCATAGCGCCTACTGGGTGTTTACAGTGTGCAGCTGCCAGTTTATGGTTTCAGGATTTCTTCGAGGTATTCCGAGAGTTGCCGGCGATGTTATTGAGAGTCGGCTCTGAAGCTTTCACGTGTAATCTCCGGTGTGATGAGGTTCAAACTAGCTAACTTATGAACAGGAACAAGCTGGCTTCGTGCTCGTGCCTGTTTTGGCATCTGCTATTGAGCTGCCGTATGCAGCCACGTGCATGCCGTTACTACCGTGAGTTGTCCTGGAGCGTATCGAATGTCAAAGAGAAGCCCAGATGCAGGATGTGCAGGTCCATGGTTCCTCCGCCATCGAACCGATGCTCATACAAAGTCCCTGAATCTTAAGCCCCATCCCCCCCTCACAAACCAAAAAAACTAAACCCTTTGCAAAGTCTTAGTTGCTCTGGGCATTTTTGTTAAGGCAATTTGTGTCCCAATTGTTTTCGCAGCCATGTTCGCATCTTGATAGTTAGAATAGGGTGCTAGGCTCCTCAGTCTACAGTGTAATTACAGTAGAAGATAGAAAGTTGGAACATGGCTTTAGGAGGATTCATGCTGGGATCCCTTATACTTTACTTTAAGGGCATGAGGCTAATGATGTTCCAACTTTCTGGCTTCTACTGTAATTACCCAGACCCCCGGGAGGATCCAAAAAGTAGATCCCTTCATGGGGGTTCCTATAAAGTACCCTTAGTAGTAGAGGGCCCCAAATTAGGGGATCTACTTTCTAGATCCCCCCGGGGGTCNACCCCCGGGAGGATCCAAAAAGTAGATCCCTTCATGGGGGTTCCTATAAAGTACCCTTAGTAGTAGAGGGCCCCAAATTAGGGGATCTACTTTCTAGATCCCCCCGGGGGTCTGGGTAATTATACACAGGAGCCCCGAGGAATAATTCGGCCCCTCGAAACCAAGCTGGTTCCAAGCTCGAAGCTGAAAGATTTGAGCCCCTTAACCTAGAACCTAAAACCCCCCCAAACCCCACAAAGCCTTAATATAGAAGCCTACAAGATTACCACGGATCATTCCTCAGGGTGTTATTTGTATAATCCAACTGTAGAGGAGTTTAGGGGTTTCGGGGTTTAGGGTTTAGGGTTCTGAAGGCACTTGCAGTAAACAGTAAATGCAAGCTCGCAAGCGCCCAGGCAGCACCTCTACAGATTCAATCCGCAGCTTCAGGCAACAAAGGGTCTTACGTATCTATATGGGTTCCTTTAATAAAGGGAACCCTACAGAAGAACCCAAAAGTATCCTTAAAGGAACCCTGTAATAATACCCCTTACAGTAGCCCTTGAAGGATCCTTTCAGGGTTGGATCAGGGCTTCGGCTTTTAGGGTTCGTTCATGGGAGAAACTTACCCAAACCATAATCGTAGCTCCTAGTATAGAATCCCTACGTTCCGCCATGACCCTGAAGCCTAAACCCTGCATGCACCCTAAACCCGACACCCTACTTTCTACCATGTCGGTACTTAGGACCCTTTGGGCTTTTTTGGGTTGCAACGCGGGAGTTCGGATCTCAGGGAAGGTGTTTAAGGGTTTAGGGTTTATGGGCTTAGGGTTTCGGGTTTAGCGTAGGATAGGTACCCTGTTAGGGTTAAGCGTGTGACGAATTTAGAGTTCATGGGCTTATATAGGGTTTCGGGTTCAGGGGAGGATCCTAACCGTTTGGTGCTTACATTGCATCCAGGCTAAGGATTGGATTTCAGAAACGAGCATTACTCCTTGGTGATAACGACCCATGATAGATTCTCCCCCAAAGACGGATTCCTGACTTCTGGGAGGGTGCTTGCCACCTTGCAGTCGCTTGAAGTTCCTAAACCCTAAACCCTAAACCCTAATAAGGCTTGAGGATATCGAGTTCAAGGCGAACGGGCGTTTGTAGTAATGTAGGAACCTGATTAAGAAACCTTGGGCCTTTATTTCATTAGGGTTCTATGAGGGTTCCCTTTTAAAGGGTACTATAAGGGTTTTGGGGGTTTTGATGTAGGAACCTGATTAAGAAACCTTGGGCCTTTATTAGGGTTCCTTATGTGAATCCTACTATTTTGGGGTTATAGGCCCAGGGTTTCTTAATCAGGTTCCTACATTACCTTCCCAGAACGGTCTGTCCCGCCGAACAAAACTGCGAACCTCCCCATTGCGGCACATAACTCCCGATGACATGCGACCCGGACTGGGTGCAGACAGAACGAGACCGGTCATGTAGCTCAAGCCCGGTCTGCGCTTCAAAGACGCTAAAAATCGCTTGCAGGAGTTCTTGCCAAGAGTCAGCGAGTGAAGCTAGTGCAGCTTTTCGAGCATACTTGTCAAACATGCACCATTGCACTCAACTGGGAGGCGGCGAGCTATTGCCTTTCTCGTAATACAGTAAACACAATCTTTCCGGGAATGTGACTCTTCATCGCTGGAGCCTTCTTTTTCTTCATTCCTTGATTTTCAAGAAAACAGCTTCTTGTCACTTAATGTAATGCTGAAGCTGTTGAACAAGACAATGCTTCAGCGATAACGATAATGGTGTCAGAAATCAGGCACTTCTGGGTGCCCGGTTCACAACCGCTTAAGGCTCGACTAGTAGTTTACGGTTTAGGGTTTATAGGGTTTAGGAGATATGTGGGCTATGCGCACTGCTATGCGCTATGTTGGGGAACTCGTTCCGGCGGTCTGTTTCGTCGACTTGTTTTGGTGATTCTGGGTGATTGTACGTGTAGTGGGGGGACAATATCTCAGAGTGTGTATTCGACTGGAAATCCGAAACTTTCAGCCCTAAACTCCTCACAGCATACTTTCAGGTCCTTGGATGACGACATTTTTCTATGCACTTCCTGAACCCTTAAACTTTACATACGCTGTCACTATTAAAATTCCTGGGCCGGACAGACTTGAACCCTTGATTAATCCCTACCCCATAACCTGGCTCCGACTTTTTGGGAACCGGTTAAATCAATCTTCAGCGGGGCATCCAGAGTTCAAGCCGGGTTCTGCCAAATATTATGAACATTACTATTACTGTTACTATTACTAGTACTATTACTAGATCACTAGATTACGAGATTACGAGATTGAGATTACTGTTACTATTAGAAGCATGGGTTCCTCATCTGCTGGGCGCACTGCACGCCAGGACACCACCGACTCAAACATCGGTTTCGGCGTGGAGACCGTGGCGTGTCAGACCAGGTGGGCATTGGCTCAGAGACTGTCTGGTTCTTAGGGAATGGGGGAATGGATCCCTATAGTAACGTAACTATAGTAGTCCCTATATAATCTCCAATAATAATAATAGTCTCCATAATCCATTCCCCCATTCCCTACTAAGAACTCGACAGTAGAGTGGCATCCTCGCGCACAAGCTAGAGGCTTTGAGGGGCGTGGCGGGCTTCCGTTGCACAAACTGTGGAGGACATCGCTGTACGGCGTTGTCGCTCTGGGCTGGGGCGGAACACTCGGCCCACAGCCCAGGCAGACTCCGCATCAACAATGGAAAGTTAAGGATTCAGGGTTCCAGGCTTGTTAGGAAACCATTCGCAGAGACAGGTCTTCGTTTCAGATATATGGGATGCCTTTGTAGATGTATGGCAAAATGCCACCTTTAAGTGTTGCTGAACTATATAGACCGTTCAGGGTGCTTCGCGTAGCTTGCATGTGAAACCAAGCCCTGCTACTGTCTGTTGATGTGCTTATGCACATGTCTGGTTTCACTTTGTACTGTCTTTGTTTCCGTGTAGTCGTCTTTCTTATGTCATTGTAGCTAGTGCCAGGAAGACTGCGGTTGATTCTTTAGTACTGCAGCAGTATATAAGCAGTACTGCCACCGACAGCAGTCATCGTTGTACTGCAGGAGCAGTCCCAGCACATATTACGTCAGGAGAGCCTGTTATGTTCGAGGTATTGCTGAATTGGTGACCTGTCTCCGGCATAAGACAGAAGGTTTACATGATTGAGTCATTGGATTCAGAGTGCTGGTGATAGGTGGCGAACTTTCGCCTATGTAGATTGATGCTGTGTGGCATTTGGCAACAAGTCAGCACCCTAGATTCAATCACGGCGTCGCTACGCCACAGGCCATAGGTACCTCACTGCACCGTGATGTGTAGCATTCCGAAAAGCCAGAAATAGAAAACACGGCTGCCGGCATCCCAAGGCTGTGCTGTCTGTACTGGTGGAGTCGATCCGAGCAGAAGGCCCTCAGCCGATCTAGCTTTCGGACCGGAGTGATCTGAATCGCACAGCGTTCGATGAACAGTCTTCTTCCTCGAAAAGGCTAAAAGAGAAGATTCTCAGAGTTAGAGGTCAAGGCACTACTTGTCGAACGTAGGTACATCACGAAACGCAACACCAGCAGTGATGGCAAACATACTGACCACCACCATGTGAAGTTCGTGAATGGTAGCGTAGGAAGAGGGCACAGTGGCACTGCCACTACGGCAGTACGGAAGGAGCGGTAGCACAAGTAGCAGTCACAGTAGCACTACTAGTAGTAACAAAAATACTCACAATAACTATGGTAATAATAATTAACAATAGTAATAGTAATAATAATGACGATAATAATGGAGATTATAGTAGCAGCAGGAGTCTTCAGTCGTCAGTCTCAGTTTTAGGGACACCTTAGCAGCAGTGCTAGTAGTAGTAGTAGTAGTAGTAGTAGTAGTAGTAGTAGTAGTAGTAGGGGTAGTCGTCGTCTGCTGCTGCTAGGAAAACCGTCCAAACCTCTAGACTACGAATCCCGAAGCCAGTGTGCCCTTATCCTAGAGTTCCAACTCTAGAGCTGTGGAAGCCTTGACGTGTTTGCAGGCAGCGCGCTGAAAACAGGTGGCCTGCCGTGGGATTCGGATTTCGGGCTTGGGGAAGTCTTCCAGCTCCTGGCACTGTGAGGTTGCAATAAGGGTGCTACGGCACATTACGGCACTATAGATACGGGTCCCAGATACTCAAGGTTCCAACCGGGTATTATGATTTGAAGGCTACTATAATAGGCCACAAACATTCAACGCCTGACTCTGCAACCTGAGCCCCCCAACCCTGCGCAGACCAAAACGTCCTAAACCGGGAGCCTCTCAAATTATGTAAGACGGCGCCCATGCAGCCAAAGCCGTAAGCCTTTGAGACCTCCCGACGCCCAGGTGTCGCTGCAACTGTTGGATTCAATACAGAAGTAAACCGTAGAATCAGACCTGAGATAGCAGCCTCAGTAATTACCTATAGATTATTGCTTAAGCTTCCTTGTAATACTTACACTGTAATATGTACCGAAACCTTATTCAAATTATTAAGGCCCCTATACTAGCTGCTGAGCCCACGAGCCGGCAAGGTCCTGAGATTCTGCTTACTGTTAGTATTACTAATTATTACTTTAAAACTATTTATTATTACTAGCACTATTGCTACTACCATAATATTTACCAGGATTCCCATGATTGTTAGGACTTCCCTTTTTTGCATTCTACCCTCAAGGATACGATTCTCCAATGTAGGGCGAACCCTTCTAGCGCCCTTCTCCTACACCATAGTACTCATTATTATCGTAGCTTCTTTAGAGTACCGTTATTATATTGCCCTTATGGTACCCTCAATATAGGACCCTTATCATCGTACCCTGGTTATAATGCCCTTGTTACCCTTCCTAAACCCTACGCCCTAAACCCTAAACCATCAAAGCTTCTGTTATCTCGGCGATGAGCTTCTTTTCCTTTAGTGTATGCCCCCTCTGGGGTGGGCCGACTGCTGCTTCTGCACAAAGAAAAGAGCCGCTGTACTTAAAAGGGCCTAATCCCTACCCTTGAGCCCCAAGCCGACCCTAGCCTGACCCTAAACCCCTCAACCATAGACCCTAAACCGCCCTAAACCCTTAATCCCGAAGCCCTGAACCCTAAACTCTACGCGACTGAACCATTGAGCCCGAGACCTCCGCTGATGCTGTGGCCGGGTGGTGGTCGGCGAGCGCCGCAACCCGTGCAGGCCCCTGTGAGAACATACGGGGTTTAGGGCTTAGGGTTTAGGGGTTACTGTTTAGGGCTTTAGGGGTTTAGGGCCTAGGGGTTTAGGGTTTAGGGGTTTAGGGCTATAGGTTTTCAGGGTTTAGTTAGGGTTTTCGGGTTTCGGGATTGAAGGTTTAGTTAGGGCGGTTAGGGTCTTGGGGTTTAGGGCTTTTCAGGGTTTAGTTTGGGTGTTCGGGTTTAGGGCTTCAGGGTTTCCGGGCAGTTAAGGTTTTCGGCTTTCGGGCTTCAAGGTTTCAGGGGGTTTCCCGGTTTAGGCTTCGGAAGCATCAACTGATCCCTTTTGGGTATAATAACTTGATGAGAATACCCTAAGGAACGAGATGGAGAACTTGAGATCTAGGAAGGGTCTAGGGTAATTAGCATCCAAGTTCACGGTTCCTGTAATGGCATGGGTCTATTGTAGTGTTGAAGGCTAAGCATCCGACAATTGTTTCAAAATTTTGCGAGTTTCATGGGGCAGATACTTACATACTTCCTTGTCACAGCGCTGGTTGGTGTGAGTAAATCGGTGCCGCTCTCAATATCAGGCATTAGCGCAAGGACACCAGCGGTTTCTACTGCCTCACGGATACATAGTGTCAGGTGAAAATACCCTAGTTACATTACAATACCAACATAAGACTCACAACACAATGAAGAACTGTTTACTCCGTAGCAAAGCATACATTCAGCATCGCAGGCATCATAGTTTAGAATGTGTTTCAAGATTTTCTGTTGTGGATCGCGGTTGAGGACAGAAGCTACAGTTTGTTATAGAAAATTCGCTGGTATGCGGTAGGCTAGCAACGCTCTTCTTAGAGAGTCTTCAGGTTTGGTTTCGTGCTGTAGTTGTGGCAGCAGCAGCGGTAGTAGCCGTCGTCGTCGTAACAGTAGCAGTAGCAGTAGCAAGACCAGGACAAGGAGCAGGAGGAGGAGGAGGAGTACTAGTAGCAGTAGTAGTAGTAGTAGCAGCAGCAGGAGTAGTTATATTCTGTAGCAGTAGTAGTAGTAGTAGCAGCAGTAGCAGCAGGAGTAGCAGTAGCAGTAGCAGTAGCAGTAGCAGTAGCAGTAGCAGTAGCAGTAGCGCCAGCACCAGCACCAGCACCAGCACCAGCAGTAGCACCGGCAGCAGAAGCCGCAGATTGCAGATTGCAGCAGGAGTAGCAGCAGCAGCAGCAGGAGTAGCTGGAGCTGCAGTAGGGAGTGTGGGACGGTCGTAGACGACGTCCCCGTCATCGTCCTCGTCATCGTCCTGTGGTGGTGGTGACGGTGGTTTTGCCAGCGGTGTCTTCAACATGGTGCACATCGAACAGAAACACTGTCAGTCATTCAACAAACATCGACACTTTACGACAACGGTCAAAAACTAAGTTCCAGGAGCTGTGCATAAACTGCAGTTCAGGACGCGACAGCCACCGCTGAGAAGGCGACTTAGGGTTGTAGGATGGACGGCTTGCGGGTTACTTAGGGTTGTACCCCAAGATTCCCTCAAGAAAGCCATCGTGAAACCCTCTCAACTTTAAGCTAACCGAGGTTCTGTCGAATCCCCGCATATCGCAAACCAGAAATCTGTGACCTTCATACCACAAACGTGTCAACCTCGGAAGATGGCAGAGCTTGTCAAGTCCCGCAAGCTCAATTCAAAATTCTGAGCCATCGGATGTTTCATAGAAATCACACCCCGAAAAGCCATCCGAGAACCCTGAGCTTCAAAGCCCTTCCTGAAAGAAGCACAGCCACTAGTGTTTACGATCTTCCCAAGGTGCGGCACTTAGGAAAGGCCTTCATTGCCTAGTGTTGTTGGCAGAGGCCTTTCTTGCACACGCGCCTGCGGATCAAGTAAAAAGCCAGACCCCTGAATCCAACATGGCCTTGAATTTGCAGCCTTTGCCCTTTAACTCCGCAACCGCACACCCCCACGAACCCAAACCTAAACCCTAAATCCCGAAACCCTTAAACTCTACACCCCTGGGCCTAAACCCTATTAATCCTAAACCCTATAAACCCTTGACTCAAACACCGAAGTTTTCGAAGTTCAGTCTAGAGCCAGCTCGCAAGGAATCAGGGTTTTTGAGCTAAGCTCAGGAAGTTTAGAGTTTAGGGTTCAGAGTTTAGGGTTCAGCGTTTAGGGTTAGGGTCTAGGGTTCAGGGCTTAGGGTTTCGGGGCAGGGGTCTATGTGGGTTCGTGGAGATTGTGGTGCTTGGAGTTTGGTGTTTGACCTGAACCATAGAAGCAGCTTAGGACTCGGGAAGCGACTGTGCATCCGAAGTACACAAGCCTCAGCCTTTTCTCAAAATCCCTCTTTGGTAATTCGCAATCGCCTGACCCCAGCCCCCGAATTCATAAAGACCGTCGACTCGGATGAACAGGTACCACCTTCAGAAACATAGCCCTCGAGAGTATGAAAACCCTGAAAGAATAAGTGTATCCGCCTGTAGTTCGGGTAGTGACATTTGTTTTCCGCTTGCCTTCTTGATAGTGCATTCATATTCTCTCTTTGTTGTCTGGTATTTCCGAACACTCTTTCAGCGATTGGCCGTTTGATGAATTCAATACATGCAGTGGATGATATGGATATGTGTGTATATATATATATATGTGTGTGTATATGCATACATTCATCCATGCGCACACACACATACACACACACACACTCACTCACTCACTCACTCAATCACACATGCCTACATGCATGTGTATGCATGCATATGTCTGCGTTTTCTGCAATACATACATATGTAATTAATATGTACATACATACATACATACACATTCATACACATTTGTACACACACATGCACACACATGCACACACATGCACACACACACATGCGTAGCTACACACATACACACACATACTTACGCACACATGAGCATACGTATGTATGTATATACCTGCACAGATAAGTAAGCATAGCAGAACGCTCTGACACCCATGCACTTGCTTCTGGCTCGAAGGAGAGGATCCTGGTTAAGGGCTTCTTTGCGCACTCTGCGGCGTCTTTCGGACAATGCATGAGGATATTCAGGGTTACTAGCAGAATATGTGCGGCTTGATTGAGGGTTAGGTCCAGGGATGTACGTAGCATCGAAACAGCATACAAAAAAAATAGGGCCAGTTCTATGTTTTTCTTCCAGCGCGTTGCATCTTGTCGTTTTTGCACCCTGCCCCATACAACAATCGTCTTTTCCAAGAGCTGACAACGTGATTGCTGAGGTGCAGCTGCTGGCTGTGATTGGGAATAATTCCTCATTTTGCTGAGCGCTACCCTCTGGCAGAACAACAAGCCAATAACAAGCCAATTCACACCTTAATCCCAAAGCCGTCCCATACCCCGCAGCAACTTGCAAACGCTCTAAGTCCTCAACTGTACAGGGGGCTACTTAGCGCTGAACCCTAGTCTAGTCCCATCGCAGCTTGCATTTGCCCCCGATTTGCTATCCGACTCCGACTTGGCCAGCTGACGCTGAAGTGTGCGACACTGCCATGGCGACTCCCGGGCAGCTGCAGATGTACAACAAGCTGGAGGTGCAAGCACAGTCTGGAGTTTGGGGTTTTAGGGTTTCGGTTTGATATTACCGGGTTCCATGGAGTTTTATTAGGGTATTGACTGTTCAGGTGTGAGAGTTTCAGGGTTTAGGGTGTACGGGCTTCCATAGTATTAACATGGAATGTGCAGAGCTGGGGATGCGGGGTTTGGGAAGCCACACAAGCGTGCAGTGTCAGAGAGTACAGGACGCCGATATGGACCCTAAATTATAGTTGGATCTGTAATGTATTGTTTCCAGAGGATTTCGGATAAACACCTCCGTTAGTTCAAGCAACTTTAGTCCTGTTGCAACGGCCTAGTCGTATAGCTTAATTCCTCCGGCAGGGATCTTAGTAGCACGGGATAGGGATCCTGAATCTTGGATTAGGGTTTTAGGGTTGCAGGGTTTAGGGATTTAGGGTTTAGGGTTTAGGGTTTTAGTAGTAGTAGTAGTAGTAGTAGTAGTAACCACCTTCTTTTTGGGAGGGGAGGGGTAGAGGATTCAAGATACTGTACAGTACATTAGTTGCGTCGTAGATGCCGGACGGTGGGGTTCTCGGGTTGCTCCGATTTCAATGCATAGTTTCTTGGAGTCACACGAGTAGTTAATACGTCAGCAGCATGTGGGGGTTTCAGATTTCGACCCGTTAGTTGCACGGCTTCTCAGGGTTATGCGAGAAATTCCCGCTTGCAACATGTACCTGAGGTGGGCGAAGATAGTGTTACAAAGAAGCAAAGACATGACAAAAGCTCACGGGGCCTACCTACCGTTGCAGCCCCCCTGACTGGAGTTGCTGATGACATATAATGATGCTTCTTGATGGTGATGCTAGAAGTTCACGTGTTCGATGTGATGTTGCTGTTTGCAGCTGATGAGGACGGGCGAATACGACGGCGAAGATCAAGATGAAGATGCCTGAAGTGGAAGGTAGTGGTAGTCGCAGTGGCTGGTAGTGTGGGTGGGGGTCGTAGTAGTAGTCGTAGTAGTAGTGGTAGAAGCAGTCGTAGTCGTATTGGTCGTGGTCGTGGTCGTGGTCGTGGTTGTTGTCGTGGTCGTTTTCGTGGTCGTCGTCGTGTTCGTGTTCGTGGTCGTGGTGGTGGTCGTGGTGGNGTGGTCGTGGTGGTGGTGGTGGTGGTGGTGTTGGACTGGGAGTGGAAGTGGAAGAGGTAGTGGTAGTGGTAGTGCTAGTGCTAGTAGTAGTGGTGGTGTAGTGGTCGTCGTGGTAGTAGTGGTAGTAGTAGTGGTGGTGGTGGTGGTGGTAATCTTAGTAGGAGGCGGAGACGTAGTTGAAGTGGTAGAACTCGTAGAGCCAATAGAGCTAGTAGATGTAGTACCCGCAGTCGTGATGGTGGTGATGGCTGTGGTATCGGGAGTAGTGTTTGTTTTTTTGTTTCTTCACAATCCCGGCAGAAGTCAGGTCCTGTGCTCCCCATTCGTCTGATGTATATTGAGCTTGAGCTACTCCGAAGGTGGGGGAGATGTTCGGGCTCGACCACCGCGCCAAGGGGGTCGATGGCGTCATTCGTCGGATTCATGTGCCACGTGGCAGACTTGATCTACTACAGCCGCCGGATTTTTTTACCAATCTTATTCTCAGGTTCCTTATCATGATTACACATGAGTGTACACTCAAAACTCTGTTTTGTTCTAACTGTTGAAGCCCCTATGTTGCACCAACCATGTCCTTTGTGTTTTTGATGCCTCTATATATAGCTTCTCGATGCGTGCGTGCCGGGCTTTTTCGCAAAGTGCCACATACAGTAGCAAATATTTCCTCTTCCGGGCTTTGGAGTACCATACTTTTATAATTTTCTGGGACCTGTTACTTAAAGGGGGCCAATTTGAAATCAAAGTCTGTACTTTTCTCTCCCTGGCTACTTGAAAGCCCAGTCTTAGGGTGTTCGTGAATCAAAGGCTTGTTTCCTCGACGGCCAGGATTCACCGTCCTAGTTTCATCCCCTAAACCCTAAACATTTCGAAAAGAGTTTGCGGCCCCGAGTCGCAAAGGGTGAACCTGGCCCTGCACACTCTGAACTAATCCCTTCCCCCTAAATATTAACCCCCCCCCCCTAATACAAAAAACTGGATTTCGGGGCCGGAGGTCTTAGAGTGGACGGGGGGGTTTCATGTTAGGGGGAAGGGATTACACAAGCTGCAGAAACATTTTGCCTCTTGAACCCCAAACTGCCCTGAAACCGCAACCGCCGGGTTTTCTTTCTAGCAGCAGACCAGCAAGGTCCGAAAGTTCTTGAAAAATAACCCCCGAAACCCTAAAAACTTAAACCTCAACCCCTAAATCCTCAACCCTAAAAACTGAACCTTACCTTCTAGATCCGAGGTTGCCGGACGAGAAGGTCTCGCATGCCGTTCTTTTCCAGATTTGGCTCGCGCTTCTCCTGGAGGGGTTTATTGGGTTCAGGGGTGTTGAATTTTGGGCTGGGGTTCAGGGTTTAGGAGTACTATTCCGTATGTTTTTTTGGCTTTTATAAGAACGGTGCACCCAAACCCTAAACCCTGATACTTGTTATCAGGGCCCCTATATCAGCGGCCCAGGAAGACCACACATTGGGCAACATCCTCAGGATGGAGCTGCTCCGAAACGAGGCGGGGACCTCCTTTGGTTAGGGTTTGGGGTTTTACGGCATTTTACGGTCTAGGGTTTAGGGTTTTACGGTCTAGGGTTTAGGGTTTCAGGGTTTATGGTTGCACTGAGGGGCACAGGGAGCTAAATGACTCGGGGAACATTTCGAGGATGCTGGTTTCGGCCACACTGGCTTGGGAACATCAGCCGCCAGACCAGCGACCATCCACAACTCGGCCCAAAAGCCGATGTGATACGAGATTGCGTGGATAGTGACACTGGAGGAGCGGCCGTTCACAAGCATCAAGGCTGCCCGAAGATCCCCCGGTCATTCACATAGCATCTGCAAGCAAGAAAGAAAGCGGCACACTAAACATGGGTGGAGGCCCTAATAAAGAAGCTAAATGATCACCAGCATTATTCTTTAGGTTTCCTGTATATACTTCTTCTACTATAGAGCAGACTCCAAAACCCTTAGTATTCAGGTCTTAAGGCCCCTTCTTCCGAGGCTCCAAAGTTGCGGGCAGGATTGGTATGCAACCCTCGGAGTCATGAAACCCTAAACCCTAAACTCCCGAACCCCGAATCCGAAGCCGAAGCTCTCACCCCGGCACCCTCAACCCCAAAGCCTCAACGCCAAACCCCTAAATCCCAAACCCAAAACCCCAAATCCTAAGACACCCCGGACCCCAAACATTCAGGGGTTTCACTTTCGGGATCTGAGCGACGATCTGCTGCAGGCCGTGCTCTTTGCAGGGTACAAGGTCCCCCATCCGCTCAACAACATGAACCTGGATCTGCATTACTGTGCCTGTAGTTATGTCGCTACTGCGAATGTTCCTAGTGTTGCTAGTGTCGTTGTTGTTGTTGGCGGCGGTGGTGGTGGCATCGGGGGAGGGGGGGNGGTGTCAGATTTTCGAGTTGGGGGCTTAGGGTTTAAGGTCTAGGGTTTGGGGCTAGCGGTGCTGGTGGTGTCTAAGTATGATTTATGATATTGCTTCTTGCTATGAAGTATTTGCATTAGGGTGTAGCCTTCAGGTTGCCGGGCAGACCTTCAAACATAATAACATCTTGATAGCGAGTCCGAGCACTCTGTGGGTGTGTGACGGGTGCATCCGTGCTTTTTCGTGCATCTGCTGTTGTCCAAGAGCCCCTGAACCCTACTAAACTTGGCTTAGGCTACGGGCCTTGCAGAGCCTTACGAAAATCACGGGTTTATCAGCACAGCAGCTCTCCACAGTTTCTGCACTCCGCACTTCCTAGCCAGGCAGGTCTTCAGCTTCTTGAGATACACTAGAGACGAATATAGGGGCACACAGAACCAGACTAGTCAGAATGTTATTTCCCAAACAAGCCTCTTCGATTTACGAAGGCTCCTGTATGATCCCAAAGCCTAAACGCTGAAGCGTATATGAACTTTTGTCAGCTGACAGTCCGTCGCCAGGCTCACCACAGGTTTTGGGTTTTTGAGGTTTCGACTTAGAGGTTCCAGCTGCAGCCAAACTGTCATAAGCCCCCCTAAACGGGGGTTTAGGGGTTTAGGGGATTTAGGGTTTAGGGGGTTTAGGGTTTAGTGTTTCGGGTTTAGGGGATTTAGGGGATTTAGGGTTTAGGGTAATGTAGGAACCTGATTAAGAAACCTTGGGCCTTTCATTAGGGTTCCTTATATGGCTCCTAGTATTTTGGGGTTATAGGCCCAGGGTTTCTTAATCAGGTTCCTACACTATTTAGAGTTTATAGGGCGCAGCAACCAGCGGCTGCGACCTGAGTGCGAAGCAAATCCTGTAACTCATGAACTGCCTAATGTAGAAGCCGAACTACTCCCTGAGATTATTCCTCCTCAGGGGTTTTCTTAGAGTTGAAATATGCCATCATATAGTTAACATAATGTAATTAACCCAAAAGGCCCCTGTGTTCAACCTTGAGTTGAGACTCCTTCGGAAGATCTTGAGAAGCGGCGTCCTTGGAAATGGTAGCAGGGATTTTGCTGTTGACGGCTTGAAGTGGGGAGTCCGGGCTTGTAAGGGTTTACAGCTGTGGGTTTGCAGGGCTGGGTTTGTGATTTAGGGTTAAGGAGTTTAGGGAGGAGATTTTCATGCCCGGCACCTAATCCTACACCCCGCACTTCTAAAGCTCCAAGCCCAGAAACTCTTGCTCATGGCTGAGAAGCAATGTAGCCCAAAACCCTAAACCCCTAAACCACTCAACCCTAAACCCCTAAACCCTGAACTCCTAAACCTAGACGCGGCCACAATTGACCTACCCAAAAAACCCTGTATGCGGCTGCCCAAGTCACATTCCCAGCTTCAATTTCTTACTCGCCTGAGGCGTGGGGGGGTGGGGGCAGGGATGATAGCACACATGTTTACCCACTTGTTGTACCTTATCTAAGTGAATGCTGCTTGTTTTGCAGTCTTGCGTTTTCATGCGCTTGTTGTCTGGGAGTGGGGGCTGCTGACAAGCAAGTTCACGTACCTGTTGTTCCCAAGTCTTGGCAGACGATGCGGACGCCANTCAGTGCAGCAATTGCTTTCGTGGCTGTTGTCTAGGTGACAGGTGACAAATGTTTGATAAGAAAGTAAGCGCTATATCCTTCAATAGGAGATGCCTTGCAACTGCCGCACAGTGGCACCTAAAGTCGATCCCGCCTTGGTAGAGTACTTGTATCGGTTCTTTTTGTGATGGCATCTGAAGGAAACTTCCTGTGTTTGAAGCAGAAAGTCGGAGCTTCCTAGAAAATCAAGGCTGAAAAAAGGTCCGCCCTAAGTTTGCAGGTCAATGAGTGCTGGCATGCACAGCGAAATCGGTAGGGCAGAAATGGCCGCGCCAGGTCCTAAACCCTAAGCCCAAAAGTAGCTCTGGAGCCGGCTTAGGATCGAGCTACGCGTGCAGACCACGCCGAGTAGCACTCCAGAGGCTGATCTCTACAACATTCAAAGCGCAAGCTTCAGGGTTGAGTTCAGGGTTTTGGGTTTAGGGGTTTAGGTGTTTTAGGGGTTAGGGTTTAGGATTTAGGGCTGCAGCACTTAACCCACAGGATTTTGGGGTGCAGGGTGGGTGTCCCATTCAGGTCTGCACATATCTGGAAGCTGTTGCCCCATATTCGCCTTTGGGGGACGATTAGTCAAATCTCGGGGGTGCATGTAAACTTAATCATCCATCCTGGGCCCTAGTCATTTGAGGAGTTGCTTGTTCGTGTTTTCCGGCAGGAATAAGCCCCACACTAAACCTAAAAACCCAAACTCCCAACGAAACTGGTGGCAGGAGAGTTGAGAGGCTAAGGTGAGTCTACTAGGGGCCGGTATGGCAAAAATATACTGTTCGTTAGGGTGCCGTTATTTTCGTCTAGAAGATGAAACTCCAAAGCCCTATTCTCAAGGTTCAGGCCCTGAAACCATAGCAGGGGTTCAGCTCAGATGATTGTTATTTATGAATTACTAATTATGAATGTGTTTTAAGTCGAGTTGAGACTGTGCGGGTGTGTCCGACTGGGCGTTATCGCTGAAAGGCAGAGGATCCCCATACTCGAGCAAACCGACAGGCTGCTTTGTCATGAATGATTGCTGCTGCTATGGTGGTGGTGGTGATGTTGGTAATGAGGATGACGATGGTGATCATGATGATGGTGATGATGATGATGAGGGTGATGGTGATCTTGACGATATTGCATGATGTTTGGCGTGTGATTGATTGTTTTCCTGCTTTTATGTGAAGCCGCCATTGCAAGATAGTGCAAGCATCTTGGAATGGGCAAGTGCAAGGCAGCACAAAGCACACCATAGAGCTATAGGGTGGTATAGTACTTAATAACATTGAAGTTTTACCAATTTTACCAAACGATAAATCACAAAGCCTACCTAAGCCTCTAACCGATCCCTAAGCCCCTACAGCCTAAACCCTAAATCTCTCTAAAAACCCAAGCCCTGAAACGAGTTGGCACTGCGCCGTGCGGTGGCAAACCTGCGCTCTGAATGTGAGAAGCTGGGCGTTATGGGTTTAGGGAGTTAGGGGGTTCAGGGTTTGGGGTTTCAGGGCTGAGGGTTTAGGGGGTTGCAGGCTTTAAGGTTTGGGGGGTTTGGGGTTCAGGATTATGGATTTTGTATGATGTTTATGAAGGTCTTGGGGGTGTTTAGGGGTTGAAGATGGTTTCTTAAGCGAGGGCGGTTCGAGGTGCCGATGTTAGGGGTGTCTGGGCTTCATGGTGCAGGCTGAGCCGACGTCTATTTGTTGTACTCTTTATACACAAGCAACTGTATAAAGCTGTATTAACAAATATAGGTACATGTAAGAAATGCATATATTCTGTGTGCTCTTTCGTTTCATGGGGGTATGCCAAACGTTTAGAAGCTTCTCCCGATCTTCCACAGGCTGAGTTGAACAGTCTCGGGTCTTGTTGAGATTGGGTTAGGGCTTAGGGCTTAGGGTTTAGGGTTTAAGGGTTTAGGGTTCTGGTAGCGGTGTTGTTTCTTTTGGTTGCCTTCGCAGGTGCAGGTTCGATGGTGCAGTGTCGAGTCGAGTGGATTTCTTGTCTTCCGGCTTAGCAAGCAGAAGGTTCGGATCATCATGAGCAGCATCATCACAGCGATGCCACCGTCATTAGCACCAGCACCATCTGCGTTTTCACAGTTTCCATCGACAACCACAACACTTACAATCATGAGACTTCTCAAGACATTATTGCCTATCGCACAACCACAGTTGAGATAGCTACAGCCCTATGTATAGCAACGGCTAAACTCTAAACCTTTCAATAATGAGCAAGCCTGCTTTTTCGCCTTGCATGTAATAGAGGTTGATGACCCTGCTTCTAGCTGCCCATGAACCTTCAAGGGTTCAAGTTCAGTAGTCCCACCCTTTTGAAGGCCCCATCAATAACCTCCTAAACCCTAAACCGCAGCTAAGGAGCATGCTGAGCCAGTTCGACGAGGTCCTGGGTGGCCGGAGTGTCCGCAAGAATTTGAAAGGTGTTTGTGTTCTGAAGCTGCTGGCAGCTCCGGCTTTTGGGGGCTCACGGCTAGGGTTGAGGGTGTTGGGTTCACATTTGTCTTTCTGTGTTGTTGAAACACTGGAGTCCTGTCCAGGGAAGGAGGCAAATTTGGCGAGGAGGTCGGTAGTCCTTTCGTTACAGTATGGTACACCCTAGTCTCCTTCCCTACGGGTCCATGTACCCAAATAGGGTTTCTTTAAGGGTTATAGGGCCATAAGGACAGGGTTCTATAGGGTTTGGAGTTTAGGGTCTAAGGCTCCATGTACCCAAATAGCATATACATTGGCCTTAAAGTAGTCCCTACATAGGTACATTGAGGCCCAAAGTATATACTGTTTGGGTACCATGGACCCTCAGGGTTTGTGCTTCTTTTATCAAGAGATCTGCAGTTCAATAATTGGGAGTTTCCGAAAATTAGGGTACCTTATTCTGAGGTCCTTATAATAAGGATCCTACTAATTAGGGTACTATATTAGGGTCCCCTATTTTCGATAACCCCCCAATTTTGTTTGTGAGAACAGTCTTCCGGTTGTTTACTGTTGTCGGAAGTCGAGCTCATTGCCCTCCATCCTACACCCCCAAACAAACTCCGTTCGCCAAGACTTTCTGCGTCGGTAATCTTGCTGTGCAGTATAGCAGCAAGGAAGTGTACCGCTTAGAGGCCTGCATGTTTCAGTAAGCTCAAACACTCTCAAACTGTTACGAACGGAAGATGGACTGCAAACCATCCAACGGAAAGCTGCCGGTGAAGCCCCGTGTGTGAGAACAACCCTAAACCCGGTGAGCCCCAAACGGTTTAGGGTTTAGGCTTTTTTCGGTGCAGGGCATCCATGATCTGGGTGCTGACAACTTGTTGGAGATCGACGACGAGAAGTCGGATCTTCAGCATCTGACGACGTCGTTCAGTATAATAATCCCAAAACAGTAGGACCCCAAGAAGGGAACTCAAAAATATTGAATTCTTTTCTGTATCTGCCGGTAAGATGCTGAGCAGGTAAGCTAACCTTTGACACTATTTGGAATTTATAGATAATCCTACAGAAGAGTCGATCCTGGGGCCTGCGTTTGCGCAATCCGACCGTATTTGAAAACAAGATTGGCTGTTCTGGGCCTGGGATCTCATCTAGCGGAATCTAGTGTTCTGAATTTTGAGTTTGGGCACCTGTACAGTGTAACTAGAGAACTTTATCTGCAGTTGAGGGTTCGGGGCGGGTGCGAAATCCAGTGGAGATCTAGCTTTCTCATACCACGAGCTCAAAAACCCGTGGGTGCCCCAACTTAGCAGCATGCTTAAACCCATGAAGGTTAATTATTGGGATGGCAAAACCTTGGTGCTCGTGGGGATGTTTATTTGAATTTCTAAGCCCGAAGCCTACATCCCAAGTTGCGCACATTAAGCCCTCAACCAGAAACCTTAAACCTAAAGAGCCCGGCAGCCCTTGATTGAGAAGTCGACTTGACATCTTGTGCTTAGCTCTGCTAAATTTAAGCCATATTGGTCATATTCCTAAAGGCTTTCAAACAGGAACTGAAGCCTGTACATAGACCCCTTTCTGTCTGAGCCGCGTCTCCAAAATGGTAGGATCAATGGCCATTCTTGCTAAAGGGCGGTGGTATGAATCCTAGGTAGGCCTTTGGGACAGTTTCGATTTTCCTTTATTGAGCTATATTCACGAACATTTTTCAAAGGCTTCTAAGGGCCAACCTAGAACCAGGGGCCTGCATGAATTTACTAAAAGTGTTCCTGACCGTGACGAGCGCTGAAGCCCGAACCACTACAACCTTGTTGCCTTCTCAACTAGCCAGTCAATCAACCAATCAATCAATCAAACAATCAGTCGATCAGTCAATCAACCAGTCAATCAAACAACCACACAACCATTCCGTTTTGTGTACCCGCCTATCTATCCATCGACCTATGTGTCGATTTACCTCTGTATGTCTGTCTGTCTGCCTGGCTGGCTGGCTGTCTGTTTGTTTGTCCGTCGGTCGGTCGGTCGGTCTGTCTGTCTGTCTTCCTGTCTGTCCTGTCTGTCCTGTCTGTCAGGTCTGTCCTGTCTGTCCTGCCTGTCCTGTCCGCCCTGTCTGTCCTGCCCGTCTGTCTGTCTGCCTGTCTGTCTGTCTGTTTGTCTGTCTGTCTGTCTGTCTCTCTGTCTGTCTGTCTGTCTGTCTCTCTGCCTGCCTGCCTGCCTGCCTGCTTGCCTGCCTGCCTGCCTGGCTGTCTGTCTGTCTGCCAGTAATGTGAGTGTGGGGAGATTGCATGTATTTATCCGCTTGACAACTCCTGACGATTATACCCAAGCTTATCCGTGCATTTACCCATGCGGGCTCTCTGCTTATATATATTTCAAAAGACAAGAGCCCGCGCCCTGAAGCCAACATCCTCAAAACTGCAAGACCATCGACATCTCCACACGCCAAGCCCTTAACCCTGATCCCCAACACTTTGGCAATCCCTCAATCCTGTCACAGTCTTTGACCTGCTGGACTCTAGCGTTGCAAGCCCTAAGCCTGTAGCTGGTGTCATCCCAAATTTACAAGGGGCAAGCTTAGCCTCTGAGCTTGCGAGCGTAGTGGCGCAGTGCTTTGATTCCAACCTTGAAGACTCAAGTTTAGATTGCGGCCTGGGCTTTGGGTTTCGAGTCTTGGATTTCAGCTTTATCTAGCAGCTGTAGAGTTGGCCATAAGTTTCACGTGGCTCGGGGATGTGCAGATTTTCGGACATCGCGCTTCTGAGGTTTAGTAAGGTGTCCGGCACGTTTGCATCTTGGTACAAAAACCGGCTAAAGCCTAAAGCCCTTCTAAAACATTAAAACCTAGGCCCAGTCTATGGCCATTCCGAAACCCTCGAACGTAAGCCCCGCGACGTCATGTGACCCCTTTTTCTTCCAAGCTACCCTGTAGCTGTCAGAATTGTTTTTCAAAAAGTGTGGTGCCAGTCTTTCTGGTGTTTGACAGTGTGCTTTTGAGCTGTAGTACACCTGATGAAGGGAAGATTTTCCTCCACTTCCATTGGCATTCCATGAGAAAGCGCATCTTAGAAGGCTGGAAAAGTCGCCGAAGGGAGGCTATGCAGGGGTGCAGGACCGGTCGATCAGTGGCATTTCTTCGTTTTGAGTATTGCAGACTACTTGGAGGATCATGGGACTTAGTAAGTATGGTTATAAGGACCTTAAGAGGGGTTATAAGTAATTATAAGTATAGTTACCTTAATTATGACCCCAGTTACTAAGTCCCATGATCCTCTAAGTAGTGGGTAGTCATGCTCCAATGGAATGTTGGCCCACCACCATCACCATTGCCATGACCATCACCGCCGTCACCCTCAGCAACAACAACAGTGGCTGCCTGAGCTCAGGGTTGGATTGGTTTTGGCCTAGCTATTGTGATAGCAGCATGATATCAGACTTGGTACGTCTACAGTCTGCTGCCCATTACATGGTCTTACAGTATGTGCTTGCTCTCCCACTATCTGCAAGCTTCCGAGCTCCTGAATCCCTAACCTTCGACATGCACAACTGTGCACCTGACAAGTTTGAGGGTTCGGCGTTGACAGTTTTTGGGTCCTCCGAAACCTCTGCTTTGCCCAGTCTTGGTCTTTGCCGCGAAAGACTCCAGGACACAGATTTGGGCTACAGCCCAAGCGACGAGGACAACCTCAATAACCGCTTCCAAGAGCAGCTTGAGGCCCCGGGAAAGGACTGCGAATCGAATGTGGTGCACAAGGCAAAAGCGCCGGATTCCCAAACCGTGGAACAATCACATGATATGTCCACTTGTGAGCTTTAGGATCATATTCCCCAAAACCCTAAACCCTAAACCCTACTCGACCCCGCCCCCTAAGCTAAGGCCCTATATAGGGCCTCGAAGCCTGCAGACCCCTGAGATCAGGGTTTAGGGTTTAGGGTTTAGGAGTTTGATTCCAAGTCAGAAGTATGCAGCTCAGAACTTGGCCCTGCATGCTCTGCTGGGCCGTAGTGCTGCATCCACTCAGAAGTTCGAGTTGTCCATCGCACTGTAGTTTGGAGAACATGCTTTTCAACCGAACCAAGGCAGTGCAGCATGAACAACGAAGATGTTTCCTGGAACAAGACAGTCGCTGATGGTTTTAGAAGGACATTAAGCTTTGTCGTGTAAGACTTCCCTTTCTATGCCTCAGTCGTAGTGTTTACGGTTTAGGGTGGTTTAGTGAACTATGACACGTCCCATGGTCTGTCATCCTTCCCTAGGGCTCCAGTTACCTGGATAGTATCCATAGGTTGCTGGGGTATACAATATATGGCTAGTGACCTACCGTTTAGGTAGCTAACCATATATATATATATACATATACATATATACATATATACATATATACATATATAACCCAGTAACCTACTATTCAGGTAACTGGAGCCCAAGGGCTTGGGTTCTTCGAAAGCAACGCTCTGGTGCCAGGCTTTTGAGCAACGACACGCAGCTCGGCTGAGGGAAACACCTCGGGCCTGACTACGAGCATCATTCGGTTGATGGACAAAATCCTGCACTACCTTAAGGACCCTAAACTATGGGAATTATGGTATATTCCTTATTATGGGTCATGCAGGATTTTGTCCATCAACCGTTCCTTCTACAGGGTTCCCTATAAAAGCAGACGATGGTATATTCTAGTGGTTGGCTTGGGTCGGGGATTCAGAAGGAAGAACTTACAGACTCAGGGCTGCAGGGTTGGTTCAGGGTGCAGGTGTTCGAGGGATTCTGGCTTTGAGTTGGACTTCAGGCCTTTAGTCGTAAGCCGTAAGCTCCCGGAATACAACGACCAACAACAATCAACCACCAACCACCAAAGCCACAACCACCACTACATCAACAGCAACAGCATCAACAACAGCAACGACAGCAACAACAGCAACAACAACAACAACGGCAACAACAGCAGCAACAGCGACAGCAACAGCAACACCACCACCCACCACCACCACCACCACCACCACCACCACCAACAACAACAACAACACCACCAACAACAACAACAGCAGCAACAACAACAACAAGAACAACAGCGACAACAACAGCGACAGCGACAGAGACAACCACAACCACAACAGCAACAGCAACAGCAAAGGCAACAGCAGCGACGGCGGCAACAACAGCAACAACAGCAGCACCACCAGCAACAGCAACCACAACCACAGCCACAGCCACAGGCACAACCACAGCCACAAGCACAACCACAGCCACAACTACAACTACAATCACAAACACAACTACAACCACAACCACAACATTAACAACAACTGCAGCAACATCAACAGTAACAGTACTGGCAACAGTAACGGCAACAGTTCCCGTAGCCGCAACCGAAGCAGAAACCGTAGCCGTAGCCGTAGCTGTAACGGCATCCGTATTGTGACTTTAACCTCTAACCGTAGCTGTAACACTAACCACAACAGCAACCAGCACCACCACCACCCTGCACCACCACTATTACCAGCACCAGCAGCAGCAGCACCACCACCACAACCAACACCATCACCAGCATCAAGAACTACAACCGCCACCACCACCACCACCGCCACCAGCACCGAAACCACCGCATCAGCAGCAGCAGCAGCACCAGCACCAGCACCACGATGGTTTGTCGGGTGTGCAACACCCGCATCGCGCTTTAGGGCCTGGGTTCACGTACGTGAGTTACAATTTCTTCGTACTGTGTCATCCCTAAACCCTCAAAGCCCTGAACCCGCTCCTTCCAATTGAGCAGAAACAAGGGCCAGGGTGCTTTTGGGTTTATGGGTTCTAGGGGTGAGGCGGGGAATCACAGAAGATGATGCTCCTGGCTCCAATGCACAGCTGTAGTTAGTTGTAGTTCATGTTGTCATGTCCTGGGCTTATTTGAGTCTGCGGCTGAACTCTCAAGTGCCAAACCATCGCGAGAGTTACGCTCAGGCCGGAGCATTCAGTCCGGAGTACCTGCCGACGTCGCTGCCGCCGGAGGATGATGAGTAGATCTCTTGAATTGGGCTGGCGCAGAATCTGGATGTCTATGGGCAAAGGTGGTGCAGTGCGAGCGTGGTTGTCGTCTTGGGTTCAAGATTTGTGCAAAGTGCTCGAGAAGGAGGTTTTGGGATGTGTTGGGCATTCTTGGTTGAATTTCTGCACATCGTGCCCCTTATCTAATAGCGACATCGCCGCTACAAACGTTTTTGCACATCTTGGTGTTGAGCTTTGTTGCATGAATGGGGTAAGATCTAAGGTGAACTGTTAAACCAGCGACCATACAGCCAACATGCTCCTGGCCTAGAGGCGCATTACTTCCGAGGAAGGTGCTTTGTATCCAAATCAACTCGGTTACTGCCATCATGCTCCAACATTGTCACCGACGGGATCATGATCGGTATCATCATGGTAGTTGGGTATTCATCAAGAGGTGAACACCCCCGTCCAGCAGGTGTTGCTATAACAGGACACTGTCCAACACAACGTCCGGTCGTCATTCGCCAAACACCCAGCAACACGGCATGATGATGTGAAACTGGTATCGCGGAACGATTGGTTGTAGGTATAACGGCAGGCATACCGGCCCTGTAGTACTCGACTCCCAAACATATCCAGAATCAGATAGTGCGGGAGTGAAGCCTTCAATCCTAGCGGGAAATGTGCGAGCCAGGCACAAACCGACCACATAATATATAGCAAGAGGTCAGCAGCCTGAGCGCGTGTTCTAGAGGGTCTCGGATTGAAGGTTTAGCACCGACCGTTATTGAGCGCTTGAGACTCCGCCGTGCGGTGGCGTTAGGCAGAGGAAGCAAAAACGGCCCAATGTCAATTAGCTTCGCGAGCCCTTGAAGTTTAAGGACAGCCTGAAAATTGCTCTTAAGCCGGCTTGGGAGGCACACTCAAAATATCAGGATCCTTGTAAATCCATGTAGCAAGCCTTGTTTCCCAGAGAGGTTTCCAGATTGTACCAAGACAACAACACCCCAACCTGCGAAGTCGAACAAAGGAAAAGAGTACCTGTAAATCCTACGAGTACAATACTAGTACTCTAGTGTAATATAAATCAATGTAGTACACTAGAGCATGTGAGCAGTCTACAATCCCAACTTCCTGATAATCTGTTATCGCCGAACCTGTGCTCTTTCAACCCAAGGTGTTATTGAAGTAGCATGCAAGTGGCTGCAGGACAGTATTCACGAGAGCTGCAAGTCAGACGAACACAGTCATAAGCACGGTTCTGAGCAAACATGTAGCTGCAGTTATGCACAGCAGGAAGCAACGGCAACAGTGACAGGAAACTCCGACATCCTTGATAGCAGATAGCAAGCAAGCAATCCCCATTGTAATAGCTGCACAGTACCGCGATAGCGACAACCAGTACGATGACTCTCTGTATCCTCCCCGCATCATACCGAATCATTGGACGTGCTTGTTCGGCGCCGGTGGTCGCAGCGCTTTGCAATGGCTTCCTGGACAAAGTGAAACTTCTAGGTGTAGTCGCAGTATTCGTCAGCTTCTCTTATACTTGTAAATACAGCGACGCCCCTTCAACACTGTAGTCTAGTTAGGCTAGTTGATTATGTACTACTACTACGGGCCTTCGGGGTGCATTATGCGTTTCCTCATCTTGTCGGGACTTTCCGACTGATCTTCGGAGAAAGGGTGGCCACCGCAGCTTATGTGTTAGTGATGCGGGATGTGGGGTATGACTATGAGTTCCACTCGTAGCACAAGGCGGTTTAAGTCAGCACTATACTATACTTTGTCAAGCTCGTACATAGGTTGTTCTGTGTGAGCGACAATCTGCTGCCATGTGCCCCGTTGTGCTGCAACGCAACGCATCTCATGAAAAGTGTGGTAGTGCAACACCTCGGCGTACCATCCGAATCCAAGCATCGCGCTGTCGACACTGTCTTATATTCGTTCTGCAACAAGTTGTTTCGTACAAGGTCACCAGGCACAAGGTTCTCTGATGCTGTGTATGCATTTGGCAACTGCAATCTACGTATACCGCCTATGGATTCTGCTCATGGGATGAGATCCGAGACACGTATCTGCAACATAATAATATAGGGCCCTTAATTATTAGAATTAGAATAGGTTGCTGGGGGCTCCTTATTATAAGTATAGTATAATATACCCCCCCCCCCCCCCCCATGCATGCCCTATTCTAATTATTAAGGCTACGGCCCCTATATTAAATCCAAAAATACCAAATCCTGCACCCTGGACTAACCCTAAACCCCGAAACCCTAAATCCTAACCCCTAAACCGTAAACCCAAAAGCCCTAAACCCAAAAACCCTAAAACCCTAAACCCTAAAACTCTAAGCCTATGATCTCAGGCCAAGAAGCGGCCGGCTGCTTCTCAGGTCAGGGGCTTTGGCTTTAAGTTTGCACTTTCATCCACGTGGCTTCGCTTCTAAGTAGATACCAAGAGAAGTGAGGTAGTAGCAGCAGTAGTAGTAGTAGTAGTAGTAGTAGTAGTAGTTCGTAGTACTGGTACTCACCATCTTCGTTATCCCATGATCATCATTCCGACAGCAGCATCACAACCCCCCCCCTTTCGCGGGCATCAGCATGATGCTGGTTGCAGGAACATCACCACCATCCCATGTATCGAAAATGTCGCCGTGATGATCCGCAGGATGATAGCCCCACAAGCATGACTGACATGCTGTTACTGGTTGTGGCGCTGGTGCTGATCGTCAAGAAGCAGATGATGATTATTTTCGTGATGAAGGTTGATTTCAGGCCATTATATGTACCATTATTGTCGTCTCCAGTATGCTGCTCATCTTTGTAACTTACAAGATCTTGGAAGTACCGATCCTCCTCGTTTTGTGTTGCTGTCAAGGTGACCTGCCATTTCACGTCTTAGTCTCGCTGTGCCAGAGGGATGCGAACTCCCAGCAGAAGTATCTGAGTATATGGGCGACCCCATCCACGCTCGCCTCTCCGGCTAGTAGTACTCGGAGGTTCATGGGTAGTTATAAGCGGGGGTTATAAGTGGGGTAACCATATTTATTTATAACCCTTATTCGGGGACTTATAGCTCCACTTATAACTACGCATGAACCTCCAAGCAGACCACGAACGTCGGCAAACTTAACTTCGACAACAAGTTGGGAATCGCAGGCTCGCTGGCACATCATACATTCATACATGATGCGAAAAGTATGTATGTCATTGTGTGCGATGTCTGTATCATGTCATGTCGATACAAAAAACCCCTAAACCCTAAACCCCGATGTTGTTTGCTCGAAGGCGTCTTCGCCGGCCTCCAAGCGAAGACGCGCAGGCGACGAGGAGCTTGGTGTTCAGGGTGTACTTGGAGGTTCATGGGTAGTTATAAGTGGAGTTATAAGTGGGACAACTATATTTATCACCCATATTAGGGGACTTACAACTCCACTTAGAACTACCCATGGACCTCCAAGTAGGGCACAGGGTTCAGGGTTTGAAGGCTTTTGGATTCAGGGTTTCGGTTTCAGGGTTCAAGGTCTGACTGGGGTCTTGTAATTAGGGTAACTAGGGGACCTGTGATCAGAGCGCAAGAAAGTTTTGTTCTTAGTTCTGTTTTTTTCTCTGTCCGATTTTTTCGTCTGTGTTTTGTGGGTTGTAAACAATCTGGCAGTGGGCTTTGGAGTACCATACTTTAATACTTTTTCTCGGACCTGCTACTTAAAGGGAACCATTATGAGATAAAGTCTGCAACTTGTTTCTCCACCGCCCAGCAATAGTTCAACATTGCTTTGACAGCGTTTTCAGGGGTTTTCGGTTTTGAGTCTTGTTGAGGGCTTAAGGGTTTCTCAGTCCCAGGGTTGCGGACGGTTAAGGTTTAGGGTTGAGGGTTGAGGGTTTAGGGCCCCTTGCAGTGATGCATAAACCGCCGCGTCACAGGAAAGGTTGGACTTAATGACAAGTTGCATGGGTGCCTCCGCTCTAGCCTGACACTCCTGCCAGTGTAGTATGCCGTAATATGCCCTAAACCGGAAACCCCAAACCCTAAACCCTGAATCTAAATTACTTGAGCAGGAGCCAGCGTGGTACGAGAGCTATGTTGGGGGCACTGCAGATTATTACCGCCGCTACATGGACAAGGACCTGAGATTTTCGGTTTCGGATCCTCCCACCCCAAACCGTAAACGCAAGCTGCCGGCGAGCTTAGGCATGCGGGTTTACGGGTTTAGGGTTTTGGGTGTAGGGGTTTTTGGTTTAGGGTTTTGGATTTAGGGTGTAGTCCTACAAAGGTACTTTGGGGCCGAAGTATATACTATTTGGGTACATGGATTCTTCGTGTTACGGTAAACCAAAGCAAACCTCAGAACGTCTCAGTTGTGGTTTGCCTCCAGTGAGCTGGCCCCCAAAATAGTATAGGTAATTATTTGGGTGCGGGCGCATAGGGCGCCACGCTGCGTTCGTACCTAGAATGTGCGCGAGACTGGGGTGTTAGCATGATTTCTACAGAAAACAGGTTTGTAGGACATCACGGAAACTATTTCATTTTTACGATTAGCAATATCATCAGCAGCATCATCCGCATCATCATCGTCTTTATCATCAAGATCAGCATCATTATAACCTAAATCATGTTCATGATTGTCATTACCAACATCTTTTTCACAGTCATTAAGATTTGTTTATCATCATTTGTTCAGCATATTGGTCATCATCATAATGGTCATGATCATGAACATAACCATCGTCGTTACCATCAACAATTTTATCATCTCAAGCATCTTCATCATCATGACGACCGTCATCATTGTCTTTAACAACATCATTAACCCCAGGGGGACGGCCGGACGCTACCCCCCCCCCCAAAAATCTTAAAAAATCTTAGANCCCCCCCCACCCCACCCCTAAAAACGCATGAAGTCGCGTGGCGCCCAATGCGCCCGCGACCAATGATTTAGGCCCCTACATTCTTTATAGAATCTTATTATAGATCCCTTATACCTTTTTGGCCCTTTTAAGGAACCCTTTAAGGAAGACCTATAGGCAATTATTAAGGCAGCTATATTCACCCGGAAGCCTTGGACAGGGTTCTACCAGTGAAGGAGTGGGGTGTTCCCATCTACGGCCCAGGCCGAAGCCGATGCTCGGACCTGTCAGGTTGTTTTTTTTGAGGGGGGTGGTGTCTAGAGGTTGTTGTTTTTTTGTTTGAGGGGGGTGGCGTGTAATATAGGGGCCTAAATAATTACTTATACTTGTTTGGGGGTTCCTTATTATAAGTTTAGTATAATGGGCCCCAAACCCCCCAAAACCTAATTATTAAGACCCCCCTGTTATAGGGTTCAGGGGGAGGAGGTTGAAGGGGCTCAGGGTCAGGGACCCAGCTTTAGGGTCGTAGAATGAAGCTTGTTTTTCTGTGCTTCTGTTTTGGTGCGCGGGGGTAAGGGTTTGGTTGTTGAGGGTGTTGGGGTTGGGTAAGCGCTTTAAGGTTCCGGGTTCAAATTTCGAAGATTCAGGTGTCCAAGGGCCGTGGCTTTCTATGTCTTTGACGACATGGATCGGGGAGCTGGTGTGTAACAACAATTGTCGACCCCCAGACCTAAACCTAATATGGCACCGTGCTGAGACAGCGAGGACAGGAGGAACAAGGGCCGTTAAAGATAAAGCTATTATATGATCTTCTCTGTTGCATGTGGTCTGATTTCAGTGGGCTTCATCGTCTTGCGGAAGAGGGTCAGGGGTGCGGGAGCTAGGACCACATGTGATGATGACCCTGTTGCCTCAAACACTTTATTATAGTATTCTCCAAAACCTTGATCTCATGATAAAGGCATGTAATTGTATTAATCTGCGGCTCGTAAGATTTACAGTGTTAGATGAATTTATTTAGGTATGTAACACACAGCCTGCACAAGTACATTCCAGCATCAGGTTGGTTGACAACCCCCTTCTACAACCGCAAAAACTATGCTGCTGTAATGGGCCCCTTTGCAGGTAGCTGAGGGGCTGCTAGGCTCGAGAGAGTTGATAGCTGGGGAAACTGCAGCTCGACAAGTAACTTAATTAGGGTCACGTAGGTGGCTGTGCTTTGTTTGGATACTCGTTTGTGACAAGAACGCACGTAGCTGCTACAAAGACAAGCCCTAGCTCAAACGTGTTTTTGAGCTCGTCCTTCAGGCACGTTTCTGTATGCGAGAACCTCCAAACAGGGTTACAAAGGGTTTAGCGGTTTAGGGTTTTGGGATTGATACAGTAGCCACTCTTCGAGGAGTCCTAAGTAGTTCAATGATTCTTGACCGGAGGGCTGTGGAGATGTAGGCCAGAAAACTGAGATACCGATATTGACCCACATGCTTTTCACTCGAGGCTAGCAGCTAGCCCTTAATCAGCAAGGCCAAATCTTCAGCCCACAAGCCCTTTAAACCCTAAACCCTGAACCCTAAACCGTAAACCCTAAACCCTAAACCCTAAACCCTGAACCCTAAACCCTAAACCCTGAACCCTAAGCCCTAAACCACAACCCCAAAAGCACGGGAAGTCTAGAGGCTAAGAACCTACCTCCAGCTACTGCTCCTCCCCGAGATTCCTCCTTAGTTTGGACTTGGGGAGTTTCATGTTTTTTGGGTTTAGGGTTTAGGGTTCTCTAGGTCCCTGATACCAGACAGCAGCAAAGGTGACAACAAGCTTTTCGAGCTGCTGACCTTGGAGGCATTCGATGACAGTACCCTCGACCCTAAATCCTAAACCCATGAAGTGTTTTTCTCTCTGAACCTGCAGGATCGACTTTGCGAATGCGTCCCATGACCCAAGCAACGTCGCCAGCAAACAACAGAACATGAGGTGTGTTGCTTGAGGGGGGTAGGCTTCAAACCGCCAAGCGCAGAGTCCGACATCCAGACAGACATGGCGACATCGAAGTCTCCAAGTGAGAGCATCGTTTGAGCTCAGCGCTTCTTGCTACTACAAGGGCCCTAATACATGACAAAACAAAGACTCTCGGACCACATTTAAACATCACGAAAAAGGGAAGTCGGCCATGCATGCCGGGCATGACCCATGCTCAGGGCGCTCAAGCCGGACTTAGCTGGGACACGATCCTCCGAAAGCGCGAGGCTGAACCTGTTTCACGATGCGAGGCGTGTTTTGCGTGGCTGCTTGAGGCTTCAAGGAACTAGGTTCCAGAGTTTCGGGGCCAAGGCTTCAGAAGGGGCTTCCAGATAAGAGTGTGCAGAAGGGCAACGGCCGCCAATAAGCGAAGTATGCAACAATATCAATACATATGTAAACACAGATATGTATATATATATATGTACATACATATATTAATATACATATATGCTGAACATATATGTTTATCTGTATATATATATGTATGTCTAAATATGTATGTCATGTATGTATTGACACACATACAACACACATACAAGGTACACGAGAGGCATAGGCCTATAAACCCCCTAGATGATGCAGCACCTGCGGCCTCTGGCGTATGGAACAATCACTACACGACAATGCAAGGCCGCCCAAGAACACGGTTTAGGGTTTAGGGGTAGGAATTATAATTAAAGACTGTCTGGTTCTTAGTAGGGAATGGGGGAAAGGATACCTATAGTAGTGCCTTTATAATCCCCAATAATAGTCCCAATAACCCATTCCCCCATTCCCTACTAAGAACCAGACAGAAGAACAGATACTTTTGTGCAGGAGTTGACGTGTTTACGGTTTTGGGGGTATGATCGGTATAAGTCTGACAGCCGACACAAGCCCAGAGTTATCTTTCAGTGTCAGGGTGCAGGGTATTCATGATCACAGCTTCTCATTTTGGGTTTAGGGCACGCCTCACTGGAGATTTAAACTTTGGCCTTCTTGTAAATGTTTTGAGGTCTCGTTTGTCGGCTTGTTGGGTCGAGCTTCAGGGTCCATTCGGAGGGTCCGTTGCCGGTTGAGGATGTGAGTTCTGCATCTCCGAAGGAGAGCCAGGCATAAACCGCAATTCACGTCATCTCTAAACTTTAAACCCTTTCCCCGAACCCTAACCCACAACCCTGAATCCCAAACCTCAAACCCTATGTCTTGGCAACTGTGGCATCGTACTGAATCACACTCCTTCGTCGGAACCGTAACCTACCACCGTAGGGGTTGAGGTTAAGGGGTTTCGGGACAGTAACTTACTACCTAGGTAGGGGACCTTTGCGGGCATATCCGAGACTTGTTGTCAGACGCCTTGCGTCCATGTCAAGGTTCACGACTGAAGGTTTTCAGGATTGAGGCTTGCAGGGTTGCGGCTGGCCCAGGAAATGCAACAACAAAATTGCGCGCGAATTCTGCATGGACCTCTGGCAATCCGTGCCAGACTCTACAACCCAACTCTGGATTCACCACCGCCTAATCTGCAGCATCAGCCGCCCCGCACAGGACTTCCAGTAGTCAAGGGACTTTTGTGCAGGCCCGCTTGGGTGGAGACCCATTCTGCGGGTGGGCTGACAAGGCTGAGATGCCTTGCGTCATACCCTCTCATGTATTCTACGCCATCCTCTGCTCTCAAAGTTCAAAGGGACGTTGTCAGCTCAAGTGCCGTCCCTCCGATGGCTTCAGCTGAACTCCCTGAACCCTTTAGTGTAGGAACCTGATTAAGAAACCCTGGCCCTATAAACCCCAATATAGTAGGATTCATATAAGGAACCCTAATAAAGGCCCAAGGTTTCTTAATCAGGTTCCTACATTAGTGAGGATTTAGGGTTGGGGGCCTCCTGAGCTGTGACGCCCTTCAATCGCTCACGAGAGGCGTATCGGCGATGTTTCGACGGTTTCGACATTGCGACTGTGGCAGTACCTCTGGCAGAATTCGACCTGAGGGAAGAACACTTCACTAAATCCCTGAGCTCTCTAAACTTTAAAACCCGAACCCGAAACCGAAAACGTGCCAACTCGAGCGCTACCTTCCATTACCTAGCAAAACCTCAAATTCTAATCCCGAGTGGCCATAAGCTCTTTTCCAACAGAGGAACTGCACATGGTACTATAGAAGCCTGATTAATTACCAATATTATTTTGGGGGCTCCTTATTGTAACTATACTATAAAGGAGCCCAAAACCCAATTCTAATTATTAAGGCCTCTACATTAGTTGTTAAACTCGTGCTAAGATGGCCACTACAAGGTAAGTTCCCGGTCGGGCGCCTATCTCCATATGAGAAATTGCATTTCCAATTGCTCCTGCTTTGACCGAGTACAAGTCCAGGAGGGTTGTGAGGTGAGAAAGCTGATCTGCTGGTTGGACTGCCTTGTTTTGCAGTGGCTTAATGGTATTGGCGGTACAGTCGTCGTCGTAGTCGTCGAACGCAAGACATCTTGCTGGCGTTCATGCCGGGTTCTGGGGATGTGAAATGGTACGCTTGTACATAAAATAGACGCTGTATCGGCTTTGTCATAGGCATCTTCACGCACTACCATCTGACCTGGCAGACTACCGCATGCCCTTGTTTGGTACTGGGTTTGCTGGATATTGCATACCCCTTCGATAGAGGGCCCCAAATCCACGAACAACAATCCCCCCCACCCCTCCCTATCGAAGGGGTCTCCGATATTGTGCATGATCGTGTTCCTGGCTGGGCCAGGCACCGACATTTGCAATCCTGAGTCTACAAATCATCAGGGCCCAGGGTGTAATGTAGGAACCTGAATAAGAAACCCTGGGCCTTTATTAGGGTTCTATAAGGGATCTATAAGGGTACTATAATAATGTAGGAACCTGATTAAGAAACCATGGGCCTTTATTAGGGTTCCTTATAATATAAGGCCCAAAGTTTCTTAATCAGGTTCCTACATTATTGTCGAACCCGGCCGGAGAGTGTCGAGTCTGCATGTTACGAGGTGTACGCGTCGCGGTCAAGAAGACACTACTTGAGAAGAAGCATTGCTTGTCGCTCCGCCAATGCTTCTTGCAACCAAAACTCCCGGCAAACAATCTGCTCCATACCGTTAAATCTGAAAAGCGACTGCTCAACGTAGAAGATTTGTTGATCCCAAGCTTGCACCTGAATCCAGACTTGCACACTCTCTGCCCACAGGCATACACGCCTGCAAAGGTCAAGGCTGGTTGTTCCGGCTTTTCGAAAGTTAAGTGGGAGGCCCCTAACCCCTAAGTAAAACGGTGGTTTCGGGCTTGTTCAGCGAGTAAGATGTTTCCAGTTTACTCCAGTTTTATAGTTAATGTATACCATACGGTCCAAAACACTTTCACTGGGTTGAAAAGATTTTAAGTCAAATCATCGCGGGACTCCTCGAAGTTGGCTTCGCTGTGTTCTTGGCAAGGTTTGAATGAACACATGCAATTTCGACTGATGCCTTTGTGCAGGTACTGTAGTGGTTGCAGATTGTAAACAGTCATGCTGATTTACATGTGCAGTCTATACAGCTGAAGGTGTTGGGTCAATTTGTGATCCCTGCTAACCCTCCTTGTCCTTCATGTCAGACCTAAACCTCCCCCGAATAAGGCCCTTCTTTGTTTTGCAGGCGTTGCTCAAGAGCCCCGGGGAGGGCAGTGAGGTAATCGTCAAGAACCGCGCCAAAATCGATGCTTGACTGAGCCATGACTTCTCCCCAGCTAAAAAAAAGCCGGCCCTAGTCCTGAACCTCACTGGCCGTCATCTTGAAGTCCTGCAATCTTAAACCTGCATATTTGGGAGTTTCCGAAAACAAGGGGTACCTTATTTTGGGGTCCTTATAATAAGGATCCTACTAGATCAGGGTCCCCTACCCTGCCCTGAGGTCCCAAGTGACAGGCTTTAATTGCTGCGTCGCTAAAACCCCAGGCCGAACCCAACACGCCACAAGCCTATTAAACGGCCCAAAGCAGACCGGCATGGCCCCAGACGAATCAAGGATTAGGGTTGAAAGAGGATACACGTACTTGTTATGTTACAGTTTGAAGAGTGACAGCATCGTGAAGTAGCACATCGCTTCTGTGTTCGGACCTCTTTACTAGAGACCTGGTGTCGTTCCTGCTGCATAGCCTTCATGCCCTTCTGTAGCCATTGTGCACCTTGCCTGGTAGTTGTCTAGATCCCTACAAGGCCCTCAAGCTACAACACCTGTAATGGCCACATGTCTTAAGCTGTGAGTCCAGTGCCAAAGGCACGCCCATCCAGCAAAGTAATGCGTCGCACTTCGGAACTGAGGTAAAGGTGTTCTCAAACTCGACACTTCTATGCCGAAGCCGAGGAAAGTACGGTGCGGAACGCAAAGCTTTGTCAAGAAGCGGCTGCGGAATACGGATCTTTTGGCAAGTTCATGTGGCTGCTTGGCTGTAGTTTTTCGAGGGTTGGGTCTGAATCCAGCGCCGGCGAGGGAGAGACGGAGATAGACAGAGAGAGAGAGAGAGACGGAGAGAACGCAAGTAGGCGATGTCCGAGTGAACAAACCTAAGCAACATACGGTCGAATGCCCTGCCAATGTCTGACCATAGCCGATCAACCAAACTGTTCTTGAAGTGTTTGTTTGTTTGTTATGCCATCCTTCCGCATTTGGCGCGCAATCGCTTGGTACTTGGATGATGGACATCCCTACGGCCGTTGTCCAAGTAATAGTATAGTATATATACTTTGGTGGCCCAAACTTCTACCAAGTACCTGCTGTAATGGTGCTTGGACCCGTTGGGAATTCTCCACATTGTGCAGATTCCGTACGGTTCCGGGCATGCCTTGGCAGAAATGCGTGTGTCACTGTGTCAAGCGAGTTGGAAGCCAACTACCTACCTACCTACCTATGTACCTATCTATCGTTCTATCTATCAATTAAAGCTATCTGTTATATCTATGTAACTTCTCTAACCCCACCTATCTGATCTGTGTGTCTAATCTACCAAATCTAACTAATCTATCTAATCTATATATCTAAACTAGCCGAACTAACCTGGTCCTGTCTGATCTCAATCTCTAACATAGCCCAGCCTTGCCGAATCGAAACTATTCTGGTTTATAAGCTAGACTTGTCTCATCCAACCTGTCCTCCATCACCCCACCCATCCATCCATCTATCTTTGGTATGCAGGCAAGCAAGACAGAAAGAGAGAGAGAGAGATACACAGACCACGTGCAATTGTGTTGGCTCAGTGTCATTATGTTGTGTCGTTTTTGTACTACGCATGCTGCGTACGATACACGGGCATTGTACATGTGTGTACTCACATGTAAACGCCCATTCAAACGAAAACGTGAGGCAGGGTAAACGGATGTATAAACAGTTGGGTTATCAGAATTAGAAGCACAGGCTGTTGGCCTACGTGACTATATGATATATGTCTAAGTCGAGGTTAGTACACACACAGAGTTACGAGTTGCATGCGCTGACACACAGGCACACACACACACATAGACACAGATGGAGGTATGCATTGCTCAAAGTGTGTCTATGCTTATATGTATGAGCTCAAACACGTTGACAGACATGTGTACTCCATATACAATTTAATATATATATATATATACATATGTACATACTCACAATCATACATACGTTATATATATACATATATGTATATATCGCGCTCGCATGCACGTGCTGGTTGTTTTGCGCGTATGTATGCATGCGTTGCGCCTGTGCTTACATACCTCGGCGAGCGTCTACGTGTGTTGATACATGCGTGCAGTTCTGTTTGTGTTCGGTTTAATGTGCACATACACACACACACACACGCACACTGGTTTAGAGTTTAGGGTTTAGGACTGTTTACTGCATCTCTGAAACACATGCCTGTCCCTGGTTAACCCTTCGCCTTTCTCTCTCTCTCTCTCTCTCCCTTAGAGAGGTTCGTGGGGAGTTATAAGTGGGCTTATAAGTAGGGTAACTATACTTATAACTTATAACTCCTATTAGGGGACTTGTAACCCTACTTCTAACTACCCACGAACCTCCAAGCCCTCCCTCTCCCTCTTCCTCTCCCTCCCTCTCCCTCCTCTCTCGCTCTCTCGCTCGCTCTTTCTGCAGACGGCGGGTGCAGCTGCTCATCGCGCAAGCTTTCATGCTGCAGCTTCCAGGACGTGCCAAGTTTCATCGCGAGCTGACTCGGCCCAAGTTTCCGTATTTAATGGACCGGCACTCCTGCTGGCTTCTTGGTGCACTTTGCGCCGCCTTCTTTTGTTGAATTCTGCACATCGGGATATCCGGCTATCATCTCGTGATGGGCTGTGGCGCGAGTGCGAAAGTCCATGATGCATCCTTCGAACAAGTTGTCAGCAACGACACGCTCGTTGATCTGACAGAGAAGGCTCCGGTTTAGGGTTTAGGATTGGGTTTAGGGTTTAGGGTTTAGGGTGTAGGATTGGGGGTTTCGGAGTTCCGGGTGTTTGTTTTGGAGGGGAGGGGCGGGGTTAAGGTTCCCGAAGCTCTAGGCCAGGTCCTGCATTAAGCAGCAGCTGAGCACTGAGCACTGAGGCCTAGCTTCACGCAAAGCCCGAACCTGAACCCCAAACACGCGAAATCACACGACACCAAAGTACACACGAAGAGTCTCAAGAACCTTATGCCGGCCTGGCCCGGGTTTAGGATTAATGTAGGAACCTGATGAAGAAACCCTGGGCCTATAACCCCCCAAAGAGTAGGATTCATATAAGGAACGCTAATAAAGGCCCAAGGTTTCTTAATCAGGTTCCTACATCAAAACTTCCCAAACCCTTATAGTACCGTTTAAAAAGGAACCCTCATAGAACCCTAATTAGATAAAGGCCCAAGGGTTTCTGAATCAGGTTCCTACATTAGGGGGTTTCGGGGTTTCGGGCTTGGGGGGTTTTGGGTTTAAGCGAGTTCAGGGTCCTACTGTTGATGGACAAAATCCTGCATTACCCATTATAAGGAATATACCATAGTTCCCATAGTTTAGAGTCCTTAAGGTCATGCAGGATTTTGTCCATCAACAGTAGGGTTCCGGCGCTTTGGGAGATTTAAATGACGGGAGCCTTAACTTGGGGTTGGGAGTGAATTCCCAGGAAGAGCTGCTCCTCCGTGTGCTTTTAAGCGTCCATGTACTCAAACAGTATATACATTGGCCTTAAAGTAGTCCCTATATAGGTACATTGAGGCCCAAAGTATATACTATTTGGGTACATGGACCCTCAGGGTGCCCTGATTTTGGCAACTTGTACGCCCCGAACCCCTTCTTGGTTCAGGCCTGAAACATTAGTAGGCCCCTCTGTAGATATATTGCAAGATACCCAAAAGCCTTTTGCAATAGGACCAAGGGTGCCGAACCCCGGAGTGTCCTCTGGGTACTTGCAGATTGAGGGTGAAGAACAAGACTTCAACCCCAACTTCCGTTTGCAAGACAGGGTGAGGGTTGCAAAACCGCGACTGAACGCAAGACATGTAGCCGCAGCCCTGTTCGAATAGAAGCCTCAGGCCGCAAGCACTAAATCCTCACCCTCTTGTCAACCTATCGTCAGTCGCAGTTTGTAGAGTAGTGAGTAGTCATAAGAAATGACTCCCGTTGTCCGTAACATGTAAGGAACCACAGCACCAACCGTCTTTCGCTCACGTTCCACCCTGTAGGACCGTGCAGGATCCGCAGCTGCAACTTGGGTTAGGGTTTTGGGAAAAGCTCCCCACGGACGTTTTGCTTTTCGAGACCCCGGTCGTCTGTAAAGGTTTCAAGAGCAAACCTTAAACCCTAAACCCTAAACCCCTAAACCCTAAACCCTAAACCCCTAAACCCTAAACCCCAAACGAACTCCAAGAGGCCCAAAGTTTCAAAGTCCTGCAATCTGCCCGAGAGGCCGCGATGACTGGCACCCCGCTTCTTCGTGCCGGCACTTCCCAGCATCCAGTGCGATCCAAGTCAGGCACCATGGGCTCCAAACGCGGAAATTCTAGAGGTAGGAGCGCGGATTTTCGAGCAGCATTGTTTACGGTAGTAGTTGTCGGTTTGTCTTCGTCGTTGTCGCATGTTGTCGCCAGTGTCACTGTTGTCGCCGTAGACATCCGACATCGAGGTCCATGATCGCCGTCGTCGGTGTCGTTGGCGTCGAACTGCTAGTATTCGTCAGCGTCGTTGTGGTGGTGCTGTTCATAGTAGCATACCAGTAGCAGTAGTAGCAGTAGCAGTAGTGGTAGCAGCAGCGGTAGCAGCAGAGGTAGCAGCGGTGGTAGCAGCAGTAGCAGCAGCGGTAGCAGCAGTCAGTAGTAGCAGTAGCAGTAGCAGTCGCAGTAGTGGCAGTAGCAGTAGTAGTAGTAGTAGTAGCAGTAGTAGTAGTAGTAGTCGTCGTAGTCGTAGTCGTAGTCGTAGTCCGTCGTCGTCGTCGTAGCGTAGGAGGTCCTGCAGTTCGGAAGAAACTCTGGAGAAAGGAGGTCCACTCACATTTCTAGCACACACACCTCGAGGCTAGGCTCCAAAACCTAAAACCCTAAGCCGCATGTACTGGTGGCAAAGTCTCCGTTAGATTTTTGTTGGAGGCCTCCGACACCCTGAACCTCGACAGTTTGGGGTCCCTCAGATCAGCGGTTTCTGTGTATGGTGGTTTAGGGTTCAGGGTTTAGGGCTTAGGGGCTTTGGGTCTTGGGGTTTAGGGGTTTAGGGTTTTGGGCTTAGGGCTTAGGGTCTAGAGGTTTACGGGCTTTTCGAGCTATGCAACCTCGACATTCGGAGAGAGGTTGGTAAAAGTCGTGCTCCAGGCTGCAGTGTTCGGACTTGGCCTGAACCGAATCCAACTTAAGGCCTAGGTCACAGCATGGTTAAAGGCTTCTGAAGTCCCAGAACGAAGTCCATCACCGAAGCCCTTGCCACTGACCACCCTATCCCACATTCACAAGATGGAGTCTCAAACATCCAGTGTAGCAACGTAGCTGATGACACTGTTGTTGTTGTTGTTGTTGTCATTAGTTATTAGTAATTAAAATCGTAAGTAAAATTACGGTTGTTATCATTACAGTGTTAGAACCCCGTTTCGTTGCCGCGTCAACCCTGAATGTCCAGCTAAGCTCTTGCTTTGTTCCCAATGCTGCAGCTGCATTGAACGCGCGTAGCGTGCCAGCGATAACTCTGCATCGACATTCTTTGTCGAATGGGGGGTTGTGTGTTTCAAAGGCGCGATTTTTGCGGTCGGTGCCCTTCTTCAGGCAGCCCAACATTTGCAAACTCCCTAATTAGTGCTCGACCTGGACGAGCACCATGTAGTGAATGTAGTGATAACAAGTATTATGTTCCTCTTAGCATCCTTGTGTATGAAGTCTACTATAAATAGCCCAAAGCCCTGTTCCATCCTTTCGGGCCCTATACAGTGTGTCAACCCATAGCGACAGCTGCAATGACGAACTCGAGTTAAAAGTTTATGGAGCCCAGGGCCATGTTTCAAAGCAAGACATAAGTTCGTGGCCAGAGCAGTGCCTGCCTCCGATCCCTGAGCCCTACAACAGCTGCGCATCGACGCGAAACATCCCTAAACATAGAAAATTAGCCTTTACCTTGAGGGCCCAATTGACACTTCAAACAAGGGCTGGAGGCTCTTATGTAATGCTATGGGTTTCTACTCTTGAGGGGGTCTTTCTTTCGAATGTTCAGCAGATTGCAGGTGTAGAGGCTCCGAGAAGCACCGTTTTGCTTCAGCTACCGCACTCTCGCTTCTAGATTCTAGAGGCGAGGAAGGCCGTCGTTGCCTGTCAATGCCGCGTTCGGAATCAGACACCAGTGCACTATGTCAGGCGTCCCTGAACCCTCGAACGCAAGTCTTTAACCCCATAGTATATCTGCTTAAGCGCTGCATTAACCTATATGATAGACGGTTGGTAGTTGGTTTGCTGCCGCCACTGCTGCTGCCAGTGTTCAAAGACCACTACCACTGCGCGGCTGCGACGAAGACCACGACTGCTACTGCTGCTAATTCGACTGCTACTGCTACTACCGGTCCTGCTGCCAGTACCACTACCACTGCCACTACTGCTCCTACTACTACTACTACTACTACTACTACTACTACTAGTACTACTACTACTGCGACGACATTGTTACTTCTTCTACTCCTACTTCTACGTCTACTTCTACTTCAACTTCGACTTCTACTTCGACTTCTACTTCTACTTCTACTTCTACTTCTTCTGCTACTGCTACTTCTGCTTCTTACTTCTACTTCTACTTCTACTTCTACTGCTACTGCTACTGCTTCTGCATCTGCATCTGCTTCTACTTCTACTTCTACTTCTACTTCTTCTAGTACTACTACTACTACGACTACTACGACTACTACTACTACTACGACGACGACTGCTACTGCTACTGCTACTGCTACTGCTACTGCTACTGCTACTGCTACGGCTACGGCTACGGCTACGGCT
>BGNK01000576.1:0-33573 GCA_003297005.1 Symbiodinium sp. clade A Y106 | reverse complement strand
ACTAGTACCAACCCCCCCCCCCCCCAACTACACTTGCTCCATGCGGGATGGGCAGCGGCAGCTTCTAGGCTCCCTAATTGCGACAGCTGCAGAAGATGAAGGGGCTAAGGCTCCCTACCTGTGACAGCTGCAGAAGTTGCAGAGGCTGATTTTCCTTAACTGTCACAAGCGTGGAAGTTGCAGAGGCTCAGGCCCCAAAACTGCAACAGCAGCTGGAGTTGCAAACTCGACCGGTCAGAAACTGCTAACCACAGGTGGTCGGATAGCACTTGTACGAAAACCCTGTAAATACAGTGCAAAACACAGGTGCTGCCAAGAAGGCTTTCACACTCCTTAAACCCGAACCGCAACATCAAACAAGATGCCAGCTGTACCTGGGAGGGGCTGGCCACCACCGCTAACGCTCAGACCTCGGCGTAGGAGGGTTTGCTTTTGAAATAGTGTGTGGTGTGTGTGTGTGCACTAGCCTGTGGAGATATTGTTCGGGGTGTCCGCGAAACAGCGTCGTGATCATCCCCGAAAAAAGTTTTCCCCCAACCAATTTCGAGTTTTCGCTGCAAGCCCTTCGACATCCCAAAGTCGAGTTCGCAAAGTCCAGAAGTAGGTTTGGTGACTATATAAGATGGTCCGACATCACGAAGCTACTTTGAATACGGAATGAAACGGCTCTTCTGGAGATATTGTTCGGGGTGTTTGCGTAACATTGTCGACATCATCCCCCCACACCCCTAACCCCCTACACACCTATCCTCTCACCACCACCACNCCCCCCCAAAAAAAAAAAAACAAGTCCAAAATCCCGAGATCGAGTTTGCAAAGTCGACAAGTCGATTTTGGGGCTTCATGAGATGATCCTACATGACAAACGTACGGTAAATACCGAGTAAAATGGATGTTGTCTTAACATGGTTAAGAGCAAGTCTAAGTGTAGTTGGTAGGGGAGGGGGTACCTACTACTACTACTACTACTACTACTACTACTACTACCACTACTACTATTAATACTACTACTACTGCTGCTGCTGCTGCTACTACTACAGGCCTACGCCAACTTCTACTACAACTACTACCTCTACTTCTGCTGCTACTGCTGCTACTACTACTACTACTTCTACTACTACTACTACTACGACGACATTACTAGTACTTCTACTGCTACTACTACTACTGCTGCTGCTACTGCGACTACTGCTACTGCTACAACAACACCACCTACTATTATTACTACTTCTACTACTACTACTACTACTACTACTACTACTACTTTTACTTCTACGACTTCTACTACTACCTACTACTACTACTACCACTAGTACTACTACCACTCTACCATTAGCACTACTACTACTGCTACTACTACTACTACAACTATTACCTGTGCTACTACTAGTGCTACTAGTACTACTAGTACTACAGGTACCACTAGTACTAGTATTAGTACTAATACCGGTAGTGGTACTGGTACTGGTACTGGTACTGGTACTGGTACTGGTACTGGTAGTGGTAGTAGTAGTATAGTAGTATAGTAGTATAGTAGTATAGTAGTATAGTAGTATAGTAGTATAATAGTAGTGGTAGTAGTAATAGTAGTAGTAGTACCACCACTACTACTACTACTACTACCACCACAACAACGACTACTACTATTACTTCTACTACTACTATTACTACTACTACTACTACTGCTACTACTACTACTACTACTACTGCTACCAATACTAGTCGTATCATTCTACCACTGCTGCTGCTACTGCTCCTTACTGCTGCTCCCACTGCCACTGCCACTGCCCCTGCTACTCCTGCTGCTACGAATAGTACTACTACGAACAATGATCATAATACTAATAATACTAGCGATATTAATACTAATAAGAAGAATATCCGTACTGCTGCTACTACTACTACTCCTGCTACTACGGGTACTACTACGCGACTATTGCTAGTTGGGGTGCGGCTTGCAGCTACAAACAACCCTAAGTCACAGTGCTCAACGGCATGCGCTGGTTCCTGGCGGTGCGTAAGATATTCATTGAACATCTTTCGGAAAAGTCCGCAGTGTTCTGTTCGTTCTTCTTGGTGGTGCCTTTTGAGAACACAGTGCCTTCACTGTAGTACAAGTCGAGCCATCGTCAGAAGCATGCTTGCCCTGACTGCACATTGCGGCGAATTTCCATGTAGGAGTTCCTTTGTCAGCAATGGTGTCTTTCGCACTGCAGCACCGACCAACCACCATTGTGTTTGTTCACCATGCTGCTACTGCTGCTGCTACGAAGTGATGTTGCTAGCACCGGTGATTAAGATGAATGTCTGGACAATGGTGGTCTCATCTCCCAGTTTCGGTACTACAGATTTGCGCATACCCACCCACCCACCCACCCACCCCTTTCATAGCCATCACGAGGTGGTTCTGAAGCCACGTTCCCATGAAAATGAGAACGGCAATTTGCTGTTGATGGTGGCGATGACAGTGGTGATGACGATGGACATCTCATTGCCATAATTTCGTCATCGTCTGAGTACGTTTCGCATTCGGTCTGAAGTGCCTCGACGTTGTGATTGCCTGTTCGAACGCTTCTGGTACAAAAACACTTTTTGCGACAAGCACGACGACGGCTACGGTGAACCGCTACAGTAACTTCCACCGTAAACCAGCCGACTCATCTTAGGCTGTGCGTGTAGCTAGAGGCCCATCCACACAAGTCAGCCCAAGCGAAGCCCGAAATAATCCCTTGGGTTCAGGGTTTCGGGCTAAGTGGTCTCCAAGCCTGGAAGGGAGTATTATAGGGGCCTAAATAATTGCCAATACTATTTTGGGGGCTCCTTACAAAAATTCCCGCATAATGGGCCCCCAAACCTTATTCTGATTACTAAGCCCCCAATATGATAGGACCCTACTATAGATCCCTTGTAGGCTCCTTAAAAGGAACCCTATTCTACTCATAAAGGCCCCGGTTTCATAGAGACCTGCCTTTACTGAAGTCTGATCCGACCGTGTCCTTAAACCCTACACCCCTAAACCAGGTTAAGGGTTTAGGGGTCTAGGGTTTACCCTAAAGCCCTAAACACTTAAACCCCTCAACCCTAAACCCTTCAACCCTATAAACCCGAAACTCCAAAGCCAGCCAAGCCTCTGAGGTCCTTCGTCGGGGGGCGGCCGAAAGTCAATCGCTGGAAGAGCAAGAAAGCCATCCCGGACTGACTTTCCTAGGTTTTGGGTTTAGGGTTCAGAGGGTTTCTCTCTTATTTTCAACAAATGCTAGTTTTTGTGCAGTCTCTCGTTCTCTTGGTTTCGGCCTTTGCCTTTGTGAGTCTTTGTGGCTAAACGGCGAGGGTTGAGGGTTTGGACGGCGGAAATGGCAAACTAAAGAGCAGACCTGTCTCACGATAAGGAATGAGAAAATCGGCCTAGACACTACACCCGCCCCAACTCCCTGAAGCCTGTGGGTGTTAGTCTAGGGGTTACCATAAGGGTTCTGTGATGGGGTTTGGGGTTCCTTGTCCTGAATCAGCCCGCGAAGATTGAGGTTTCGTGCCCGGAAATTCAAGGTTTAGGAGGTCCCTAAAACCGAACACCCTTGCACCCTACACCATATGGAGCCCTTACAGATTGTGACTCTTATGGTAACCCTTCCAGTAACCCTCTAGTAAGCCTCACAGTGACTCCTGTAATTACCCTTACAGTAGCCTTTATCGTACCCCCTGCAGTAACCCTTGTAGTAACACTCACAGCTTAGATCCAACGGCGGGTCTAAAGCGAGACGAGGACATCACGCCGGAGGCCGTGACCATGAGCAAGGAGCGCTGGGATTCCTTAAACGGTCCCTTTCAGGATTTCTATAAGGGTTCCTTCAAGGATTCCCTTAAGCGTTCCTTTAAGGATTTCTGTAAGGGGTCCTTTGCGGGGTTCCTTTCAGGATTTCTATAATTGTTCCTTTAAGGGTTCCCTTCATGGTTTAAGAGCTTATGAATGTAGGTTCTATAGGGGTAGAGGCTGCAGGGTGCTGTGGGGATCTTCTGGGGCTTATTGGGATCTCAGGCCTGGTCAGGGTTGCGAGGTTTGGGGGTTGAGAGATCGGTGATCCCGGTTCTCCGGCGGATTCTCCGGGGCTCCGGGTCGAGAGCTAGTATAAGGGCCTAAATAATTACCAATACTATTGTGGGGGTTCCGTATTATAATTATAGTATACTGGGCCCCAAAACCCTATTCTAATTATCAAGGCCCCTATATTACTGGTGCTAGTGCCCACCTTGTTTAAGAGCACAGCAATCGCAGTGGTCCGTTGCAGTCATGTTAGCTGCCCTGGGCGCGGACTATACAACGTCCCTCCCGTTGGCGACGCCAGATGTTTCTGGTCTGGCTTAAACGCGAGCCCACCACTCTCTGTTTGCTGCCACTTCCAAGATCTTATGTTTGATGTCTCTGTCTATTCCAGCTGCCGCCAAGAAATGGACGTCATTGAATATGGTCGTGGCGAGACCGAGCCTTTTTGTCGTACCGGTGCTAAACCCTCCATGCAATCAGCACCGGTGCAATGGCAATCCCGTGGAACGCAAAGCGATGCAGCTCATAGCTGATTCTGATTCAGTTCAAGGTGAGTTTCAGGTTGCTGCCCAGCTTATGATGGATTTCCTCAACGTCGGGTGTGCAAAATAGAGGGTCTGCACTAAGCTGCAGTACGCGAGCAGATCCCTGCTAGTTGCAGCAGTGTTTGTGGTGCGTCTAGACGGTACCAAGCAAGAGTCAAGTGCTAACTATACGGGGAACTATAACGTAGGTTTTCTTTGCCCATTTTCGAGTTGCGCTTTGATTCAGTCCTTCTGGCCTCTGCGCTCCTCAAGCTTTGAAGCTTCTGCCTCCGTCGCATACTTTCTTGCCCTGCTTCTACGCATGGGAGCCGGACGAACTCGCAGTATAGCTGCAGCCAACATAGCATAAACCTCTGGCCGATTCCGGATCCTGCGTTGCCGGGCTGAACACCCCTAAAGAGTCCAAGTAGTAGTATGTGTTTACTTTTGGGGCCCAAATACCTACTAAGTACCTACTATAATGGTACCTTTGGCCTTAAAGTAGTCCCTATATAGGTACTTTGGGGCCAAAGTATATACTATTTGTGTATTTGGACCCTTTGGGACCCGACGTCGCGAGGAGCTCAAGCGACGTGGCTTTGGCTTCGTCGGGCCCACTGCCGCCTCGCTCAGCAAGGGTTCAGGGTTTAAGGTTTAGGGTTTTACGGTTTAGGGTTGCGTTTTTGGACCCTGTGCTCCCGACCGCCCGGTGTCGAGATACCAAGACCATAGACCCCATGGCTTTTCAATGGCACGAATTTGACCCTAAAGTCCAGTTTTAGGATGGTTTAGGATATGGTCCCCATGCAACTGCATCAAGCAACTCCTGAAGCCCGAGACTTGCTGTGCCTAGGCTTTCCACATCCGTCAACCCGGGAAGACCCATAGCCACCGGCAAAGCTCGAAGCAACGTTCCCTGAAGCCTCAAAATCCTCCATATGTCTTCAAAACCCTTCCCGACGCCCTGGGACTTCGGGTTCCGGCGGCACCAAATCTGGAAACTCTTAGCTTCCGACTGAGTTAAGTTATTGTTACGGCGGTAGTGGTACTGGCAGTTTCAGTTAAAGACTTAAAGCGACCAAGCTGCTCAAGCTATGCCCTCGCCTCCAAATCCCTAAGCCTAAGCACCTACGCTCCAGACCTCGCGCGAAGGTTCCGTGTCGATCGCTCCTCCGTGTCCGTACATCATGACTCTACTTTCAGTCTTCCATCTCCTCGTTGACCGTGTTCTAAGATGCTCCAAGCTCAAAATTCAAAGATCCCCCCCCCCTCAGGCCGTAACCCCAAAACCGGATTCGGGCCAACCGTCGAGCTTCAGGTCTGTTATGCGCTGATGCAGTCCACTGGCATGGTGCCATGGCGTCCCAGAGTCTTTTCGACAAACACGTTTCGGCTTCCAGGTTTCAGGTTTGCCCCTCGAGGCTTCACAAGCAAAATTCGGGTGGAGGACATGGTTGATTTTGGATGATTTTCGGGGATTAAAAAGTTAATAACCGTTGAGACTTATCGAGTTCAGCCTTGCGGAGTTTGGTTGGTCATATCTCCCTTCAGTATTCCACGCGTAGCAGAAATACCACTTGCCAGAGTCAGAGGTGAACGATCATCCGGTCAGCAGTTGGCAGTGGCGCCGTGTGAACGACATCGTCAGTCGGAGGTTTGGCAAGAGCAAAAGCTGAGACACATACGATGTCTTCAAAACCAGAGCGTTTTGCTGGGTGGTGCAAGATTTCGTCCAAGCTAAGTCTAACTGCTCAGAGTCCTTCGGCTGATTCTCTTGCAGAGCCACCGGTAGATTTGGGATTCGGGGTCTGTGCTTGCCATTAAGATGTGTCCCCGACAAGTACCACGGACTCAGCCGTCGACATTTACCGTCATACTTGTCACCACCGTCGTCGCCATCAGCATCATCATCATCACCATCATCACGGTCAGCATCATCTCATCATCGGAGCTTTCATCATCCAACGTGCAGCGTGCTGCACAAGCCAGACGGGTATACAGAGAGAAGTGGCCGCAATTTTCTGCGATGAGAACATAACAGTGGTTCAACAGTGCAACCGAGCATGACCTTCTGACGATAAGCATGCATTGGCGCATGCCAAGACCCTTCCGTGCGTCGCGATGACTTCATTAAAGAACATGTGGTTTAGGCTGCGCACATGTATAGTACATTAGCATGTTGTAGAATGTTATGGTCAATGGTTGCGCACTATATTACACTATAGTATTGCAATAGCTTCGGCGACTGGTCGTGGTCAAGGAAGGAGATCGATGCGGGGAATGTGTCTGTTGGTGTAGTGGGCTTAATGGGGTCCTAATTACCCATAATCCAGGAAAGTGCCTGGAGATGGAATGTGAAGACAGGCGCAAGCTGAGTAGCCAGATCAAGCACGCAAACATTATTTACACATGTGCTGGCCTATGCACAGATGGCCGACGCTTGATTGTTGCATCTGACGGATGTATCCACTGCGGCGTAGTTCTTTTGCAAAACGTCAGTAGAGACTAACGGAATCTCAATCAGTTTCCGGAACATGGAATAATCTTAGGGTTGTCTGTGGCAGCGGAGATCATTGAAGTTCCGCGCGGAGGGAAGGTTTGCGGTTTCAGGGTTCAGAAATTCGGGATTCTCATAGTAGCCATCGGCTGCTAGGGGTCCATGTTGGCATTGGTGTGCTTCCGAACCCTCTCTGTCGCTGTAAGTTAACGTGCAACCTTATATCCTTAGCTCGACTACCTGTCTGAGAATTGCAGCGTTCCTGAGTCTTCGCGCCCGGAAGAATGTTGCCGCAGTTTGCTTCAAGAAAGGATTCCACAAGGTTATGCATGACATCATCTGCACAAACAACTACGCAAAGGAAGATTCGAAAATCAACGCATGCAAAATCTCGGTGGGATTCCACAGGGTTAACTGAATGTGCACATATTATGTATACAAAATACAGACAGGTAAATACATATGTATATATATATTATCTATCTACGTACAAAAGTTGTGTTTGTATATATATATATATATAAATATACATATGTATGCTTCTGCATCGCCTGCATTCCGGTTCGTAATCTTTCTGGCAGCGCATATCCATAAGGTGCAAAATTAAAGACTGTTTCGATCGGCAGTTGGGCAGCAGAGATTTCAGACATTCCCTGACGTCCGCCGTTATCACCCTAAACCCTAAACCCCAAACCCTATCAGAAGCTGTAAGCCATGGTAAGCCTGAGCTGCACGTACGCGGCACCCCACGATCCTATCCTGGACATCAGCGCAAGCTTAAACCCCAGACCCCTAAACCTTTTAGGGTTTACCTTAACCCTGAAGAACCTACCTTTTTTGGGTTCCTTATTATGATTTCCTTATATAAGTCCTTAAAAAGGTAGGTTCTTCAGGGTTAAGGTAGGGCACCTGTAGCGTTTAACTGTAGCCGGGCTGCCTCATGGCTTCGCTCTTGGCACAGCGCCGGCTTGGAGGCGGCATGATTGGGCTTTACGTGTACCCGGTTTCAGGATTCCGCTTCGGGATGTCACGACACACGGTAGTCCGGTAGTGGTTGCACCTCGTCATTATTCAGGAGCGTGTCCTGTATGATTTCGCGTTTTGGTTCAAGCATTTCAGGGGGAGAAGCGGTGATTCTCTCTGGAGCCATTGTAACTAGTTTTGCAAACTCAGCTAGTTGTCATTGTTGTATTCAATGCTACGTTACCGGTGGAGTTATTGCTAGCAGCAACTACGGCTTACCACTACCTATGTTCTATTGATGTTGCTGCTGCTGCTGCTACTACTACTACTACTACTACTACGACTACGACTTCGGCTACCACTACTGCTGCTACTACACCGACTACTCCGGTCTTGCTCCTGCTCCTACTCCTACTTCGACTCCTACTCGTACTGCTACTACCACCACCACTACTACTACTACTACTAATACTGCTACTACTACTACTACTACTACTACTACTACTACTCCTACTCCTACTCCTACTCCGACTACTACTACTACTACTACTACTACTACTGCTACTACTACTACTACTGCTACGACTACGACTACACCAATAACAACACTATTGTTAATCATACTTATTGTTAACCAGCGATAGCAAAAATGCTGCTAGTACAAACCGACTCGGACAACTTCAGCCCCAAACCACTCTCGAATCCTTCAGCCGTAACCTCACCGGAGCTGTATCTTGAAGCAGCCCACATCCGCTTGACTTTCGATGCCAGGGACGCTTCTCGTCACTGGCTTTTGCTTGGTTCGGATCCCGGCCCCGGAGAATCACAGTGTTTGGTTATGGCCTAGTATAGTACAGTATCGTATATTGAGATGTTGGTGATTTACTGAGCTGGTGTTTAGGATTTCAAGTTAAGGGCTTGGTTATTTTCGATTGAAGGGGTCTGGGGTTCGAATGCGGATTTCGAGTTTCAGGATATAGAATCTATTGCTGTGTTTTTCTGGATGAGCGGCTTCCAGTCTCGGTTCTCTTTGCGCGTGCCGCGCCGAAGCAACGCAACAAAGCACAGCAGCAGCGCGACAGAAGCAGGCCGCAAGGGATGATTTCTTTGAAGTGAAGGGCACGTCTCAGGTGTGCAACAACATGTTCGGCGCAGTTAGGGCTTCCTTGCACACAAGACTTGCGTGGCAATGGTGAGCAAAGTGGAAGCTCACTTGTACCTCTCAGACCAGGTGTTCTGGTTTAGGCGTGTGGGCTGCAGAGGGTTTCGGGCTCATAGGGTCAGGGTGCAGGGCGTCAGGAGTCAGAGTAACAGGAAGTCCCCCAGACGCACAACTTCACAAGTGCTGTAATAAAGGGCGAAGGGGCAATCCATGAAAACATTTCGCGATCCTTCTGGTCGTCTGCCTTGCCTGTCTCTTGGAGGAGATATTTTCTAGAGGAGCTGAGGGATCGGAGTACAAGGGGCTCAGGCGTTGGGGTACCTTTGGCTGGTCCCTTTTTCACCCATGGACTGAAGGGCTCTTGGCTAGCTTTATGTAGGTTTACAAGAACTGCGACTACATGCTAAACCCTATAAACCCTACTTAGAGGATCATGGGACTTAGTAACTGGGGATATAATTAAGGTAACTATACTTATAATTACTTATAACCCCTCTTAAGGTACTTATAACCATACTTACTAAGTCCCATGATGCCCCAAGTTAACTCTAGAAACCCGTCAAGTTTCCAGTACTGGGCAGCATGAAGGAACACCGCCTTTGGGGTCTCACCACACCTTGCTGTGATTCCGTCGCACTCCGTGTCCTAGGTCATTTTTTGGGTACTGCCCCCATACGGTAACAGTTTATAACAGGGCTACTATTAGGGTCCTAATATATCCATATTATGTATATTATTCAACTATTACTGAGTGGGGGCAGTATCCAAGTCATTCTGATGAAAGATACGAGTAGCTGCCGCTGTCATCGTCGCCAGTGCGGTTAATGATACTTTTCCGCATTCTGTCACGAGCAAGCGATGCACCATGTCCGTTTCTTTGCATCTAATCCTGAATCCTGAACCTCAGGGTGAGCGCTAATACCCAAATCTTAACGGGCATTGGTTTTGGGGACTCGTGGATTGGTCTATTCTCTAGTGCAGACCCTGACTACATGCTGGAATAACCCGCTTGGCTTCCTTTTGGCTCCAGAGTCGCAGGGGCGGGCCGCCCGTAGCAACTGCTCCTCCCCCTCTTCTGCCCACACAACCCAAATAACAAGCTTAGACCATGTATGTGTGAGGCTGCATGAGGTACGCTTCGTCGGTTGTTTAGGCCTAAGGGTGCCAGGATGACCTTGGCGAGCTTGGCCGATGTTCGGCCCTCTCGCCAACCTGAGGAGCACTTGAGTTTATGCTTTCGGGGTTAAAGCTAGCATGAACAGCACAAATAACATTAGCAAAGCTAACACCGTTTTGACCACGGCTTATTATGACTCTCTCTCTCTCTCTCTGTCCCGGTGTGTGTATATATATATATATTTATTTATTTATGTATTTATGTATTACGTGTGTGTGTGTATATGCTCATACAGCTAGGTTCTATATATGTGCATACACCTAGGCACATGTACATAGTACCATACATACCAGAATAAGCATAGATCGACGTGTAAATATTAGTGGAAACACAAGTATGCAGACTTGTGTAGGCATGTAGGCATCATGCACACGCACATTTAAAGCAATGTAGACATATCGGTTACATAAACCACCCCAATGTGGTGTGCTGTCCGGATTAGTAAGGAGGGCTTTTTTTTTTGGGGGGGGGGGGGGGGGGNGGCGGTCTTTTTTGTTTTTTTGGTACGTTTTCTTTGCTTTTCCTAGGAAAACAGCATGTTCCTTACATTTTGGATGAATTCCGTGACATTTCCTTAGGTTTCCCTAAGAAAACCTTTATTCCCTTCTGTTTCTTGAAGAGAACGATACGCAGGAAGGAAGGAAGGAAGGAAGAAAGCAGGGAAACAAGGAAGGAGGAAGGAAGGAAGGAAGCAAGGAAGCAGGAACGAAGGAAGAAGGAAAGAAGGAAAGAAGGAGGGAAAGAAGGAAGGAAGAAAGGAAGAAAGCAAGGAAACAAGGAAGGAGGAAGGAAGGAAGGAAAGGAAGTAAGGAAGCAAGGAAGCAAGGAAGGAAGGAAGGAAGGAGGATCGAAGGAACAAAGGGAGGCAACAGCAACATGAACACCAAGAGCAGTAGCAACACCAATATCAAATAACAGGCGAAGGCATGCAACCACAACGACAACGACAACAGCAAGATTAACAACCAAAAACCACCACTATAACAACAGCAACGACAACAACGACTGCCAACAACAACAGCAACAATAGCAACAACAACGACACTAACAACAACAACAACAGCAACAACAAGAACAAGGTCACCACCACCACAACAACAACCACAACAACAACAACTACAGCCACAACAACGACAACGACAACGACAGCAGCAACAGCACCATCAACAACAACAACAACAAGGATTACATTAGCGACAACACCAACACAACACGAACACCAACACCAGCACCCACACCAACACCAACAACAACACCAACAACAACAACACCAACAACACCAACACCAACAACACCAACAACACCAACAACACCAACAACAACACCAACAACACCAACAACACTAACAACACCAACAACACCAAAAACACCAACAACAACACCAACAACAACAACAATAACAAGAACAAGAACAACAATAACAAGAACAACCACAACAACAAGAACAACAACAACAACAAGAACAACATTAGAAACAACAACAACAACACCAACACCAGCACCAACACCAGCACCAACAACAACAATAACAACAACATCAACAACAACAACTACTACTCATACTACTACTACTACTACTACTACTACTACTACCACTACTACTACAACAACAACTACATCTACAACGACAACAACAACAATAACAACAACAACAACACCATCAGCGACAACAACACCAACAACAACAACACGAAATCCGTCCAAAATGCGAAAATGTCAGGAAAATCGGATTTTCCCGAGTAATAACCAGGGTAACAGGTAACATATGTTGATCTTCTGAAAACCTAAGGAAATGACACGGAAGCGCAACAACAACAACAACAGCACCATTAACAACAACAACAATAGCAAGGTCCCCACAACCACCACCACCACAACAACAACATCCACAACAACAACAACCACCATCACAACAACCACCACCACAACAACGACAACGACAACAACAACAACGACAGCAGCAATAGCACCATCAACAACAACAACACAAAAAAAACCAATAACCAACGACAACAACGACAGCAGCAACAGCACCATCAACAACAACAACAAAAACAACAGCAACAAGGATTACATTAGCAACAACACCAACACAACACGAACACCAACACCAACACCAGCACCAACACCAACAACAACACCAACAACAACAACAACAAAAATTACAGGAACAAGAACAATAACAATATTACCAACAACAACAACAATAAAAAGAACAAGAACAAGAACAACATCAACAACAACTTCCAGAATTACATGAGCAGCAACAACAACAACAATAACAACAACATCAACAACAACAACTACTACCACTACTACTGCAACTACAGCTACAACGACAACGGCAACAGCAACAATAGTAACAACAACAACAACAACATCAGCAGCAACAACAACATCAATAACAACAACACGAAATCCGTCCAAAATGCGAAAATGTCAGGAAAATCGGATTTTCCCGAGTAATAACCAAGGTAACAGGTAAAGTATGTTTATCTTCTGAAAACCTACGGAAATGACACGGAAGCGCAACAACAACAACAACAGCAACAGCACCATTAACAACAACAACAAGAACAAGGTCACCAGCACCAAGACCAACACCAACAACAGCACCAACAGCAACAGCACCAACAACAACAAGAACAAGAACAACAACAACAACAACAAGAACAAGAACAAGAACAAGAGCAACATCAACAACAACTTCAAGAATTACATTAGCAACAACAACAACAACATCAACACCAACACCAGCACCAGCACCAACACCAACAACAACACAACAACAACAACTAGTACTACTACTACTACTACTACTACTAAAAGTACAACTACATCGACAACAACAACAATAATGATATCAACAACAACAACAACAACAGCAACAACAACAACAACAACACCGCAACAAGAACATCAACAACAACAACAACAAGAACAACACGAAATCCGTCCAAAATGCGAAAATGTCAGGAAAATCGGGGTTTTCCCCAGGAATAACCAAGGTAACGTATGTTTTCCTTCTGAAAACCTGACGAAATGACACGGAAGCCGTAGGAAAATAGTGTCTTCCCTACGAAAAATTGTTTTCCCGAGGAAAAACCAAGGAAAACCTAAGGCTCATGACAGAGAACCCATGAATAACCAAAGTAACGTATGTTTTCCTTCTGAAAACCTAAGGAAATGACGCGGAAGCCGCGGGAAAATAGTGTTTTCCCTACGAAAAACCAAAAAAACCTGAGGAAATGACACGGAAGCCGTAGGAATTTAGTGTTTTCCCTACGAAAAACCAAAAAATACTTAAGGAAATGACAGAGAACCCGAAAGAAAATAGTGTTGTCAGGAAAATCGGATTCTCCCGAGGAATAACCAAGGTAACGTATGTTTTCCTTTTGAAAACCTAAGGAAATGACACGGAAGCCGTAGGAAAATAGTGTTTTCCCCACGAAAAACCAAAAAAACTTAAGGAAATGACACGAAAGCCGTAGGAAAATGGTGTTTCCCTAGAAAAACCAAAAAAAAGCTTAAGGAAATGATACGGAATGCGTAGAGAAATAGTGTTTTCCCGAGCAAAAACCAAGCAAAAGCTAAGGAAATGACAGAGAACCCGTAAGAAAATAGTGTTTTCCCTAGCAAAAGCCAAGAAAGCTGACAACAAACTACCCAAAACAAAAAAAAATACAAACAAAAAAACATCCGATTAGTAACCCCCCCCCCTCCAACTGCAATCCACAACAGTGGCTATGCACTTTGGCGCCCCCCCAATTCATAACAGCGGGACGGGAAGTTAGCACTGTTGAGGGGCAGTTAATTATTCCGTTCAGGCCGAGTTTAGCTCTATTGAGGGGACCTTTCCACTATTCTGTGCAGGCCGAGTTTAGTTCTATTGAGGGGGCCATTACGTATCAGGAGGTCACTTTACTTGACTCGTGTCTCTGCATGTGCTCAACTATTGTTTGTATGTGCTTGTGCGCAGTGGTTGTAAGTGACAGTGCGCATTGATACCAGCATCCCTGTATGGCCAACGTAGCTTTGATTAACGGCTTGTAAACTGAGATTTCTTTCGACCTGTGCAGTCTGTCCTCATCCAAGTCTTATCAGAGTGGTACGGAAGTTTCCAGAACTCCTGTGAGAGTCGATGTTCCCCCTTACCAGACCGATTCCCCTAAACCCTGAACCCTAAGCCCTAAACCCTAAGCCCTAAACCCTAAACTAAACCCTGAATCCTAAAGTAAACTAGACCCTTATCTGAGGCTTGCGCACACACATTCTCGGGAGTTTCGAATCTTGACTCGGCTCGTACTCTCAAACCTAAACTGGGCTTTGGAGTACCATACTTTAATGCTTTTTTCTTAAAGGAACCATTATGAAAAAAAAGTCTATACTTTTTACTTAAAAGCCCAGTAAAGCCCGGACTTTGGCTGAGGCTGTAAAACCTCAGCCCTAAACCCTAGACTGTGGTGCTGGACTCGCATAGCCATTGCATGTAAAAGAAGAACCCTAAACTAAACCCCGCCGTTGCCAGACCGTTAGGAGGAAGTTTGGTCGTATGGCAATCACAGATGATGTGCCGTGAAGGCTACTTTAGGGTTCTATACAGAATCTCCATAAAAGCTACAATAGGATTCCTCTTAAGGGTTGCTAGGATTCTGCAGTTGTTGTTTTGGTTACCATGGTTTCCTCTTTCTTATCATTATAAGCCCAAGTCAGAAATGCTCGTTCTGCAACTCCGTTTTCTGGTAGAAGGATGTAGGAAGTCATGCCGGGCCTGTTAGCTGTTGATGAAATCGGGTACTCAGCGAATTCCTGAGAATGGAGCCACCGGAATTGCGAGCGGCAGTTGCAGCAAAACTAAAACCTTTCTGTATTCCCAAGGCATGTCGTGGTTGCGCCCATTTGGACTCTGTCGAACTGCGAGCCAAAGTTTGAGTCGGACTTCCATAGGGCCAAAGGCTAAGCTACGCAACGCAGCAACTAAGTGATATCCCTTAATTTCAGCAATACTATATCTTAAATTGTAGTAGTACCCTTAATATGATTTAAGGAAGATTCCTCAATTAAGTGTAGACATGCAAAGAAGCTCAACCGCAGATTCCTTCTTCGGTCCTAGGCATCCGGAAGTCGGGGCATGCTAGCATGGACGGAACCAGAGTGTCAATTCCCAGGATGCAAATTGGGGTTTAGGGTTTAAGGGTTTAGGGTTGGGGGTTTCGGGTTTAGGGGTTTAGGGTTTAGGGTTAAATTCTTGCGAGCGGGCTTGCTGACCTGGTTTTGTGAACTCCTCGCCCTCTTGGGGGGTATGCCGAAATGCCGAGGCCCCAAGCCCCCAAGAAGCCCGTTGGGGATTCAGCAGCTCTGGGATGGCTAGTTGCAGGATCTCACCTTGGAGAAGAGCGAAGAAGAACCCTGCTTCGGATCCGAATACCAGGACCAAGATTTTGAAGTCCTTGCTGCTTAGAGATCTTGTAGTCGTGGCACGGTTCCAACTTTGTTCCACGTTGTGATTGATTTTACTGTCAGCTATGGAGTGCAGAAGAGGATTTCCTGAGCCCCGAAGTTTGATCACTGGACATTCTGCTTTAGATAGATTCAATCCCAACGTGTTTGTATTCTTGGCTTCATGCTGTAGCGAGTAACCACCACCAGCAACTAAGTTTACAGCTATAAGACTACACCTTATCAACCCAGTTTTGTGCCAGCCAGTGTGCCTTCTGATTCCAAGAGCCAGCAAGTTCGATCGTCAATTTCATCAGGAGCAGCACCATAAACAGTCGTCTTCTTTTTCTTCTTGCATATCATCATGTTGCCCTTGATCATCGGCACCAACACTGTGGCCAGCATTACTTGCACCTGTCCTGGCGAAAACATCCTGCGCCGCCACCCGCATTGCCACCAACACCACAGCTTGAGCCCTGCCGCCACGACCAGCCCCACAAAGTAGCAGCAGATGACCCCTTTTTTTAATACAGGCTATAACCCCTTAAANGCGCCCCCGCCGCCGCCTCCGCCAACACCACCACAACCACCACCACAACCACAATCACACCCGCAACCCCCACCAGCAACGACAATGCCGCATCAAAAAGCAAGCTCGCACACAGGCACACATGGACAAACAGGGCCATCAACGCCAGCAGCAACAACAACAGCCACCACAACAGCAACAACATCAGCAAGTAACAACTGCAGCAACAACGACAACAACGAAGACAGCAGCAAGCACTAGGCCATTTGGTAGGCTTCCTTACCAAACCATTTATGCAAAAAAGGCCAGCCATCAATTCTCTTGGTTTCTGTAAGGCGTAGCAAGGCCTCCGGACTTTAATAGGGGGAAGGACCCCCCCCTACACCAATCAGACCCGGTACAGTTTTGAATGTCATGAGGGTGTCGGACTTCTCGGTTTTAAACCAAACGGCACCTCCTTGCGACTTCCCGGCGGGTTTTTGCCAGGAGGCCGTCGGCCGCGTCTTTGTCATCAACGGCTCGCAGCACGCATCCAAAGCCATCCAGGACGGCTTCCACTCTCTCTTCCCAAATCGGAGCTTACTGAATAAAGCTAGTGTAGTACTCTCACCAAAAACGTTCCTACCACTCAGCAGCAGCGGAAGCAACTGCAGCCACCACTACCACTTCCACCACCAGCGCCACCGCCTCCAATGCTCGCGCGACTCGCACGACGACGAGGACATGGCACTAATACTAGGAGTACTCGTGCAAAAACCTGGCACGAGTCCTACCAAGACGACTAGACCTCTTGCCGCCTACCGCTTACCGCTGTTCCTCTTTGCGCTACATTTATTACTATAATTAATCTTCTTAGTTTTTACTACTATTACTACCACCACTACCACTACGACTACCGCCGCCACTGCCACAGCCATTGCCACTGCCACTGCTTCTGCTACTCCCTACTACTACTACTGCTGCTGCTACTACTACTACTACTACTACTAGTACTACTACTAGTACTACTACTACTACTACGACGACTACTACGACAACTACTAGTACTACTAGTACTACTACTACTGCTACTACTACTGCTACTGCTACTCCTACTGTTACTGCTACTGCTACTGCCTCTGCTACTGCTACTACTACTACTACTACTACTACTACTACTACTGCTACTACTACTACTACGACTACGACTACGACTACTACTACTACTACCAGTACTAGTACCAGTACTAGTACTAGTACTACCACTACCACTACCACTCCACCACTCCACCACTCCACCACTCGACCACTGCCACTGCCACTGCCACTACCACTTCCACTACCACCACTGCCACTGTCACTGCTACTGCTACTGCTGCTGCTATTGCTGCTGCTACTGCTGCTGCTGCTACTGCTACTACTACTACTACTATCACTACTTTCTATCTACTATCTGTTATCTACTATCTACTATCTACTATCCACTACGAGCGCAACTAGCACCGGTAGTGTCACGAACACTACGACTACTGGTACTTCGGCGTTGGCCCTGCATTGATGTGAGGTTGTACATACCGTTTCTACCCTTAGCCCGAAGTCTTGTTTCAGTCGATGTCGGGCCTACACGGAGATGCATAGCGATTCTGCACATGGGTCCGGTCCTTTCTTCGGTCTCTTGGTTGTGTTGTGTCTCCTTCTGAGCTCCTAGGTTACGACAGAGCATGCAGCCCTGTAGATACGAGGGATTCGATGGCGTGCATTTACGGGGTCCGTTCCTGGCTACACTCCACTTAGACTTGGCCTTCTTGCACTTGGTGGCCACTGTAAACCCGCTTGAAATCGGGTGCTGAATCTTTGAGGAGGAACCCTCATAGATCCCTTAAAGGAGCCCATAAATAAATACGATGCTGTTTAGATTTTGATTTGCTGGGTACCGTGGAGCCGAAAGTTCCCGCTTCCCACCGTGCAATCCGGGTCTTCCGACTCGGGGTCCTCTCGACGACTTGCGAATTTAGGGACTTTCAGAATTACCTATAGGGTTCCTTTAAAGGAATCCCTAAACGGGTCTATAAGGGATCTATAGTAGGGTCCTATAATATAGGGGCCTAAATTATTACCTATACTATTTTTTGGGGGGGTTCCTTATCATAATTATGGTATAACGGGCCCAAAAACCCTATTCTAATTGGTAAGGCCTATATTACATCCCTGCAAATTACGTATACTGTTTTGGGGGTTCCTTGTTATAATTATAGTATAATGGGCCCCAAAACCCGACAGTATTCTATGTATTAAGGCCCCTATATTACATTCCGCAAATTACCTATACTAGTTTGGGGGTTCCTTATTATAGTTATAATATAGTGGGCTCCAAAAACCCTATTCTAACTATTAAGGCCCCTGTATTACATTCCCGCAGGACCAAGATGCACAATCGCCTCTTTCTTCCTTCAGTCAAAAAGAGGAGCCGTCGAGGCAACTCCAGCCCAGAAGTGTTTTTGTTCTTCTTTAGGGTTTAGGGTTTAGGGTCTTCTTCTTTTCTTCAGTTGCAGAGAGGCGTCGCAGTGGGGTTCATAATAAGATTGAGGAGGAACTTGGCCGGTCGTCCGGCTGTTTACTATAGGGGTCTTTAAAGGGATCCTTAAAGGGGTCGAGAAGGGATTTATAGTAGGGTTCTATAATATAGCGGCCTTAATAATTTCAATAGGGTTTTGGGGGCCCAACTATAATTGTAACAAGGAGCCCTCAAAACCTTATCCTAATTATTCAGGCTCCGATATTAGTTTAATCTCACTGTACCAACCCGGCATATGCAACAAGGTCTGTGGAGCTGAAGGCTTTGGACAAAATCTCTCATGCTTATGCAATTGTTGAGTTGTCTTATCATGGCCGTGGTAGGTAGTGTGATCACCTCCAATACCAGAACAGTAATCATGGATATCGTGCATACTTATGCTGCGAAGTACTCCGTTGCAAGTGTTACTATGCACTATGGTGGCCGGCATATCCATCTACGGCTTCTGTTCGCATGTGCCTACCAATTTTCGCATGTTCACCACCTCAGTCAATAGCATCATGTTCGTGTCCATGACTGTCCTTGTCATTGCAAGCGTATTCTTACACAACATATATAGCAAAACCTACCGTACTGTATAAATGCGCATATATATTTATACACACAAAACACATAGTACTTAATGTTTTGATGTTTAAGATATAGCATACAAGCTGTAACATGTTTCATATAATTTTGTGTAAAGTCTGCAATATGTAGTTTGTAACCTGTAACATGCCAAGATCTACAAGCTAATATACTGGATAGAAAGAAAATAACAAAATAACTATCACAACATACAGTATAAATGTAAATCCGAACCTGGCATAGTCCAGACCTGCCATGAAATCATCTGAGAAACCAGACTACCCATATTCACAAATAAATGAAATATGAAATGTTGTAGTGTAGTCGAAAGCAGCACGTTATCATAATCACAAAAGATCAGCAGAAAGTCGAATATAATAGAAAAAAAGATGGAATAGAAAAGACGGTAGTGGAATAATATAACTTCAAAAATCGCATGGCATACCCGAATTTAACAAAGCATGAAGCCCGTCAGCTTGGGCCTTGTGAATGGGTGGGTTGGGGCCCGAGCCGCAGGAAAGCTCAATGTTCAGGGTTTGGGGTCAGGGTTTTGGGTTCAGGGTTTTGGATGTAGGGTTAAGCGAGGTCGCAGGCCTACAGCTACTGCACCATGAAAGACTCAACGACGGAATCAAGACAATATTCAGCCTCGGTGAGGTCCCTTTAGAATTTGGCCGCAGGCTGTTGAACCGTGATACTGCTAGAGGGGCTAGTCATGAAATAGTGGTCCAATGAGCAGCCCAACAAACCCCGAAGTCAATCGGCGTGGCCTTGTAGCTCTTAGTCAGTCTCTCAAACTTATTATCCACCTTCAGTATAAACGCTTTGGCCTACGTCTGGTTCGGGGCCTGGCGGCTAAACGATTGAATTATGTATACATATTAATTAAATGAAGTCGTTATTGCCATCGATATGACCGTATGATAGGGGACCCAAAGCCACTGCACAATACAAGATTAACCCACTTAGCCAGCAAACCATTCGCTAGATCCGTTTGGCCCTATGAATAGTTGAGAACCTGATCCAGCAGAAGTTGGGCGCAACGGATATTAGGGTTTAGGGTTTGGGGGCCTGACCGGTCGGTGAGTGGCAGACATCACTGGAATGATGGTTGGAAGGTTTGGGCCTCTATTGCGAGTTGCAGGGCGAATGCTTACTTGACCCAAACTCAGGACTGAGCCCCGATCGCCCTGCAAAACCTTAAACCGCTAAACCCTAAGCCCTGAACCTCAACCCCTGAACCCGACGACATCACGCGTAGTCGTACATATTCAGGGCTTTGGTTGCACCTGGACGTTGCGGGTTAAGGGCCAGGGCGCGTAGGTGGAACAGGTGGTACTCCTTGAAGAGAAAATCCAAGACGGCCCTCACCGACCGATCCGTGATACAAACCCAGTACACATCACCAAGCACAAATAAGTTTACAAGACGATCTCGATCGAGCTCGATTAAACCACCCCTGCTTAAAACAGAGCCCTGCAGTTAAATTTAGGCGAGCTCTGCGCTTATCCAACAGCAGTCTTGGGCAGAGCAAAAAGAGATGATAAAAACACACGAAAGCCTCAATATGTTGAAATGCTTTTTGTGATATATACTACAACATACCCCAAAACCCGAGACCAATTATTAGGGCCCCGGTAGTACAAATATGGCCAGGACGTGAAGGCGTACACGGGGTACTCTGCACGCCACCACAACAACTACTACTCCTACTTCTACTCCCACTGCCACCACTGCCAACACGGCCACCATTGCCACCACTGCCACCACGGCCACTGCCACTGCCACCGCCACCGCCACCGCCCACTGCCACCGCCACCGCCACAACCACCACCACCGCCACTGCCACTTCCACTGCCACTGCTGTTGCCACTGCCGCTGCCACTGCGACTGCGACTGCTGCTGCTGCTGCTAATTACTACTGCTATTACCACTGCCTCGCTCCTGCTACTACGACTGCTTCGATTACCGCTGGTTCTTCTTCCTCTGCCGCAGCACCTGAACGCTTGTTTTTTAAGCATGACTGACACCTAAACGGATCTGAACGGCATGTGCCAGAGGTACTCCGTGCGTATGCCATCGCCTCCAGATCGTTGTATGCATGATCGGCACGAGCGATCTTTGAAGAGCTACTTAAAGGACGCGATTTTCACAAACCGCCAAATAGTGTGCCGCTTGTTGTTTTGAGTTGGCGCTCGAGCGCTGTAGGGGGATGCCGGTGTGGGATTGTCTTTCTGTTCTACTGTTTAACCTGGGGCGCTACCTTGGCTTTTGATTCAGAATGCAGTTCCGCGAAGGGCTCTAAAAGGCCCTTGGTTCTGCATGGGTTATCTTTTGGGTTTCGGTGTGCGCTCGTTAGACTAAAACCCGATCTTCCTGAACCTGAGACAACCGAGTGAGCCTCATGGTTGGCAGACAGCACCCGCTTAGTGCCAGATTTTGATCAGTTCCATTATCGGCAGTGAGTACAAATTACTAGTGTGAGTAGTTTCGTTTTTGTTTCCGTATGCGACCGTTAACACTACGACTACGACTGCTGCTGCGTACACATTGTATTGGTGATTTGTCGAGTTCCTCCTCCTGCTCCCACTCCTCCTACTTTGGAACGACGACAACAACAACCACAACAGCAACATCACCAACGCCAACATCAGCAACGTCATATACAACATCAACAGTAACAACAACAGCAGCAATATCAACAAGATCGACAACAGCAACAACAACCACAAGCACAAGCACAACCACAACAACAACAAGAGCAACCACAACCACAACGACTGCGACAAACAACAACAGCAAAATCCACAGGAACAGCAGCAGCATCGGCAACAACAGCAACGACAAGAACGACAGCAACACCAGCATCAACAGCATGCACTACAACAGAGCTATGACAGTAACTGAAACTACAAGTGCAACTAACACAACAACCGCCACAATGCAATGACATTCACGTCGACGAGATCAAGCACAATAACACGATCACAACAACGCCACCATCAGCAACGGCCGCACCAACGATGACAATAGCAGCAAGAGGAACAACATTAACAACAACAACAACAACAGCTACTACTACTACTACTCCTACTACTACTACTACTACTAGTACTACTACTAGTACTACTACTACTACTACTACAGCAACTACTACAAATACAACTACACGTACAACTACAACTACTACTACTACTGCCACCACTACCACTACCACTACCACTACCACTACCACTACTACTACAACAACAACTACTACTACTACTACTGCGACTACTACTACTACTACTACTACTACTACCGCAGCAACTACAACAACTACAATGACAACACACACAACACACAACAAGCAACATACAACACTCGACCAACAACGAATAACCAACCCTAAACAACAAGCAATAAAAAGGCAGCACACAACAAGCAACATACAACAAGCGACTAACAACGAATAGCCAACCCCAAACAACAAGCAATAAAAGGCAACAAACAACAAGCAGCGCACAACAAGTAAACAGCAAACAACCAACAACAAACAACACACCTCAAACAGCGAGCTACAAACACCAACCAAACAAACAACAACAACAACAACAGCAACAACACCAAAACCAACACCATCACCACCACCTACAACAACAACCACAACAACAACAGCAGCAGCACCGCCCCCAATAACAACCGCAACCGCAACCGCAACCGCAGCCGCAGCCGCAGCCGCAGCCGNCCGCAACCGCAACCGCAACAGCCACAGCCACAGCGACAGCGACAGCGACAGCGACAACAACAGCAGCAACAGCAACAGCAGCAGCAACAGTAGGAGCAACAGCAACGGCAGCAGCAGCAGCAGCGACAGCCACAGCCACAGCGACAGCGACAGCAACAGCAACAGCAACAGCAACAGCACCAGCAGCAGCAACAGCAACAGCAACAGCAACAACACCAACAGCAGCAGTAGCAGTAGCAGCAACAGCAACAGCATCAACAACAGCAACAACGACGACGACGACGACAGCGACAGCTCCTACTGCTGCTGCTGATGCTGCTGTTGGTGATGCGGCTGAGCATATCAGCAGCAGCAGCAGCACCACTACCACCGCCGCCAATACTGCTGCCACCAATATTGCTTGGGCCAACCCCGCCCTTAATCACCGCATTTGTTTGGTTCCCAGCTTGCCTGGGCATTGTTTTCTCCAATGTCTGGCGCAGTCTCCCCTTCCAGCCTAAGCCTTATCATCCAAAAGTTCTAAGCCCCGTTGCAATTGAGCCCTAATTCTCGGGCTGAAGGCTGGTAGCTCCGCCAGGTCACTCCAGGATCCTTTAAAGCCCAACACCCAGAAAGCAGCAAAGAGTGAAGCCTCAACTTTAAAACCCCAAATCCCCAGTTCTAAAAACCACAACACACAGCAGTCCCAACCCTTGAACCCAAAGTCCTCAGCTGTAAAAACTCAAGCTCTGTGTCGTAGCCCTAACATAGGGCCTGAATAATTAGAACAGGGTTTTGGGCCATATTCTACTATCAGCACAACCAAGAACCCTAAACCTTAAACAAAATTTCTAAAACCATCTTGGCTCAAGCGTCAGGTTGAAAAATTCCCCAGTGTGCCCTCAGCGTCTCCTCGCTTAACGGATGGAACCGGATCTGCTACTGGGTTTGGTGATGGTCGTGCGCTGCTACGTGAACGATGCAGCGAGGGCGATTGTCCCGCTCCACCCGGCTTAGTGACCGCGCACCCTGTGGAACTGGATGTGGAGGTACTTCTCGCGCCTATGAGTAAGCAATCGGACCAGCTGGAGGCGTCAAGCCATCGGGCTATGGATGAGGCCATGATGAGGGTGTTGCGCAGCAGGGGGAGTTCGAGGCCAAGATCGCGGCACAGAGGGAGGAGGTACCAAGATTTTCGGAACGGTGCAACATTTTTGTAAGCAGACTTCAAGGACTGACTGGAAAAGCTTGGGCAAAGTTTGCGACTGGGACAATTTCGATGGCGGACCAAGAGGGAAAAGGGAGGCAGAAGACGAGTTAAAACTGCAGTTTGGGGCAAAGAGTGCAACTTTCAGACGGAGGAACCACTGACCTCCGAGGGGACAGACATGCACCAGCAGAGTTCTCGGTACGGGCACAAACTCCGACCGAGGGCAACATGCAGGACCACACTTTGGTTGGTTGTTCTGATTATTCACAGTTTGGTGAGTGGGATGGGTGCTGCCACGAAAACTGGCGCCCGAGCCCGTCTCATGGGGTTCGCGGGTGTCACGATACAAGCTGCACTTGCTAAGCTGATGAGGGTAGCCATTCTGAGTTCGAGGACGCGTGATACTCGCAGGGGCGTGTCTGCCCGAGTTTGCCAAATATGGGATGGACATTCGGGGGGTGATACATTTGACCCAGTTTGCAAGCGCCGGTATAGACGTTCGTGGGATTGCCCTGGATGAAAAAAGCGGCTGGGGGCTGCGAGGCAGTTGGTACAGACACCACTGGGATTCGACGCAATGGTCGAACGAGTGCCAACCCAAGCAGGTACACCATCGTTCGGCAGGGTTGTGGAAACAGTGGCGGTCCAGCAGTGATCATGGCTCAGTGACGTATGTGTTGATCCATGGTCCAGGACTGTGCATCTCCTGATTGAAGGTTATAGGCCGAAAGCTGAAATTGCCAAGGTTGATCGGGATGGAAGTTGTCTAAGACGGATGACTTCGGACGCGGCTGAAAGCAAGGGTGTCACAGGACTGTTCTGAAAGTCGCTGGCACGTGCAGATTGTTCTTCTTTATACGGTGTTGAAAATCTTTCATGCGCTTGCATGGCTAACTTATGATTCACAATTCCAAAAGTATCGATCGTAGAGGCTTTTTGACATTCTTGCCCTGCGATGTTCCTCAAACTTTATGGGATGCGCTTGAATTAACGCTTGTCCGCCGTGTCCTTGTAGCGGAGGCCATAGCTTCACCTTCGTCATGGGCATTTGCTAGACGTTTCGGCAGATCGGAAATAGGTTCTCAACGCAAAGCCCGAAACCGCGAAACCCCAAACCCGAAACCCCTTTCTAGAACCCTTGTAGTTCCCTTCTTGGATCCCCTGAAAGGAGCTGCAGAGACAGCCTGGGCATCTCACGGACCAAGTTTGCCCCCCTGCCTGCACAGATGGGAGCTTACCGTTTTCAATGGATGCAAAAGGAATCTATGGGGGTTCTAGAAAGGGGATTAGGGTTTGGGTTTTCGAGATTTTGGGTGGGGATTTCGGGTTTCAGGATTTCAGACGCTTAGGGTTTCTGCCACGAGTGCAGCAGCTCTGATCCAGGCGGGCATGTGCAAGTCTGTGCAAAAGGGTTTCAGGGTTCACGGGTGATAGTTCAGGGATCCGAGGTTTATAAAGGGCTTAGGGTCTGTTCAGGCTTTAGTCAAGGATCCTACTGGTTGGGTCGTTCCAGAAAGTTTAGCGCAGTCAATGCAGTCAGGGATCAGGTTTCTTCATGGAAACAGGAGTCACGGATAGCTGGCCGGTGAGTTTCGCTTTGGGCAACTAAATCCTAATTTTAAACCCTTAGCCCTAAACACTACACTACACCGCTTCGGGAAATGGAGACTTGGGATTTTGGGATTTGACTTTCATGTGGGTTTCCCTGCATTGGTCGAGAAGATTTGAATCCTTCACCTAGGCATTTCCCGCGGTGAAGATCCAGCAGCATTGCGCTACTTGTTTGGAAAGAGCTCCGGGGGCTAAAACTGGAGGGTTTCGGAATTTGCGGTTAGGGAGGTTTAGGGTTAAGCATCTCAGCATATAAGGCTGTGGTAATAAAAAGAGAGATCGGAGGCTGCATTTGTCGTCGACATTTATGACCTCCCTTACGACAACCCAGTTCCAGGCTCAGCTTCGAAAAACTTCATTCCTGAAAACCCTGAAAACTTACTTCCTTGATTCCCTTCCTGCTCTGACAAGTCCTTCGTTCAATCTTTCTCGGCCTCCAGCAGCTGGCCATGGTTGCTTTGCAAACTTATGTTATAAAAAGTGTTTCATCAACATATGTTGCAGGAGAACGTGTGCATAGATGCATGTCAGTGTCGGCAATGCAGGCACGAAGACGGAAACGCACGCACCCATCCGTGCAAGCACGCATGCGCAGATGCAGGCACGAACACATGTGCAAACTCCCAAAAAACCGCACTTGCGAGTGGATCTATTGGTGATAAGGTCTGCAACAGACAAAATTGGAGAAAAGATGATGATCAACATCTTAATGGTAACGAGAACGAGATGATGTATTGGGTGCCACGAATGCCAGGCGGACAGAATGCATACAACAAAGCCTGAGGTGATCCGTAAGGGGTGAGGTTCTTGCCCCGTTGCATCAGGCACCCGGAATGATGCAGCATGCCCCCAGCTATCCGCGCGGGGTTGTTTGCACAATTGTGGCGTTTGGTCCTCATTGTCCAGGACATGCAGCCAGGACAGGCACGCGTAGATTCCTGGGCCCCTGCCAAATTTCAATCGGACCTCCTGTTTCCTTGGTTTAGGACAGCACTCTCTCTCTCTCTCTCTCACACACACACACACGCACACGTACACGCACACGCACACGGACCTCCTGTTTCCTTGGTTTAGGACAGCACTCTCTCTCTCTCTCACACACACACACACACGCACACGCAAACACGCACACACGCACACACACACACACACTTACTTACTTACTTACTTGCACGCACACTGCATGCACGCACGCTCCGACGCACACTTTACGATTCAGTCTGGAAGCCTGCCCAACTACAAGAATGCTACCGTGGAAGGTGCCCACATTTCCGGCATGCATGCTTATGCATGAGTGTGTGCATGTGTATGGTGGGGCTTGTACGGTATGGCGTGGTATGGCATGGTATGCAATGCAAGATTTTGCCATGTCATGTAATGCCATGCAGCAAGGCCATACAGCAATGCCTTGCTTGCACTAAGGGCTCGACTTCTACTTACAAGGCATATAATCATATAGTTCATGTCCTTGTTGAAAACTTCTGAAAAGTTGACTGCGTCCAAAGCCTCGCATTACATAGGTTGCCTGTTCAAAATCTTTTCAACCTTGCGACGGACTTCTGCAGGCTCTTGGACTTGGACCGGTTTCTTCCGGCAGTACTTTATGGGAAGGCGACCTGACCCGCCTGAGCAGTGCTCCTGGTCCAGCCACAGCTTCGCTTTGCTCCAGCGCAGGGAGGATTAGTCGGAGAAGGGGCTCGTGCTGTGGATGTCGAGTTCAAGTGTCAGATCGACATGTTGCGCTGGGCACCTGGTAAACAATCCAAGTTTACACAGCACCCAAGGGAGGCTGTGCTATTGGCACCAAGAGAATACGTGCAATGATGGATCGCAGCTGATAGCAGGAATACGCAGAATCTTTATCATATCACCAAGCCCGAAGTTCACAATGTTGACACCGCAAATGTTACGACCATCTTGGACACTGAGTTTGAAAGATGATGTCGATGATGCTTGTCATTACATGAGCAGTCGTACAAATGATTGATTCCGGTTCTGTTCCCTAGTCCTAGCATGATACAATGTAAACCCCATGTGCATACGTTCTCGACTGTTTTGTGTAACATACTTTTGCATTCGTGTGATATCGTGGGTTTAGTGATTACATTGCGGCATTGCTCATCTATTGCCATGACAGCTGGATCATGCTCTGTGGTTTTGCTATCCAGAAGCATGTGGTTATTGTGACTACTTCTTTCGTGCAGTCTTTGATACTCTATCAGTATATGCACTATGCGCAAGCGGAAGTCGGCATCAGACAGTTAGGTTAGGTGTTGCTTGGGATAGTGTGAAAGATAACACATCTGTCAATGTGTTGACAAACGTGTGCGTGAGTGCGGATGACAGTACGTCCGTAATCAAGCAAGTAGCCAAGCAAGCCAACTAAGCAAGTAAGTAGAGCGAATGAAAGGTCGGTTATCGGTTCATTATATTATATCTTATTACATTAAAATTATGATATATTACAACATGTTATAATATAATATATACATATATATATATAATGTTTTGGTATATTATATTATGGTATAGTACAGTACATCTATATATATGCTGTTATATTATACTTTAATATATTGTATCATATTATATGCCTACATATCATACGCCTATATATATGTATATGTACATTACATTATATTACATCTAATATTACAATACAGTTTAATAAAGTATTGCATTTCGAATGTTCTGTTGTATTGTATCTTATGTTTGTTCAATTTTAGCATCGGTTTTTTTTCATATGTTTCTGTGTTTTGGTATTTCCTTATTTTGATTTACACAGGTTTTTGTACATCTCACAGCATTTCACTATGTTTATATACATAAAAATATCTATCTATATAGATATGTATAGGGTTTACATGCAAAAACATTCTATCATACTATAAGACATTGTATCAAATTGTATTCAATTATTTTACATAAAAAAGCAATATATATATATATATATATATATTATTTTCTATAAAATGTATTGTATACTTCATTTGATTGTAATTCTTATTTTGAATTCTCGTCTATTTTGTGACTTTTCTATTAGGTTACATTAAGTCATAGTACAGTATAGTATGTTATACTACATTTCATTTTGTAGAACTATATTGTATCACATCTTGTTACAGCATCGTTTTTGCGTTACAACACAGCTTTTACATTCCGATACAGCAGGTGTTAAATTGTATTCTGTACAATACCATTAATAATGCAATTGCCTTACATTTAAGTATACATATCTATTTATTTAGAGAGGACATCTGTAAATGTGCATACTCACGCCTGTGCACATATGGCCGCACCAATCGAAATATCGTTGATTTTCATAAAACTGCTCTTAGAAAGAAAAGCTTCTCATACTGTCCACATTGTATACAATGTTTGACTTCTGCCTGATTGATCCTCCAGTGCGTGCTGCGTCGCATTCAGAGGACAGCTAAACATCTAGTCTAGTCCTTCAGTGTGCATGCAGCGCGAATTCGAAGCCTAGCGCTTGTTCCAAGTTAGTTCCTTTCTGGATTTCTGATAAACCTGCATTGTCATACAGTTCAGGCATCTCTATCAACAGGGTTTCCGTGTTTGAAACAGCTCCCGATGTTGTAGCCCGAGCCCTAGAAACCTCATAAACCCCCCAGGCCCTACAAACCTCTTAAACACCACAAACCGTAGCCCTATGAACCCTAGGTTGCCTTACAAGCTCTAAACTGATTTGGAACAGCACTCGATATCATAGCAGGAGATGTCTGCTTCGGCTCGTAGGGCGTCTGCGGAGAAGTTCGCCCTGCAAGAGCTGACGCAGTCGGGAATGAGCAGCAGATCTTAGGGTTTAGGAAAGTTTAAGGTTTAAGGGTTTAGGGGGTTTCGGGGTTAGGTTTTGGCCCTCGAACTTGAATTAGGATTGCTTGAGGTTAGGCTGTCGCATGGGGACCATGGAGATTGGTTTTGCAGATCCAAAGCACGCAGGAAAGGGCGCCGATGAGAAGCACGTACAGAACCTTGTGTTCTGGAAACCCGAAATCCCAACCCAAAACAGCAAATTTGTTGAAATGATGTATTGCAACATCAGGTCAGCGAAGGAGGTTAAAAAAGCCTTGAGAATCCTTGGTTAGCATCAAGAGACGATGGATGAGCTGTCATGGTCACAGAATGTCGCTATGTCGTGCTATTTCCGTGTCATGACCTTGTAAGCGTTAGAGTCGTCCTGACTGTCGTGATACTTGTACTCTGTTGTAGAATCATACAGCAGTGTTTCGTTGTGGCCACAAGAAGCAGATTGTTGCCATCATGCCACAATTTGCAGACTCAAAGAGCGACTAAGTCATGCATAGTTTTTTCAGTGACCACGTAGGGGTATTCATGATAGTCTTCGTTGCTGCAGTTTTGGTCGTTCCTGTGCTGAGCCGTATTTTCATGTCAGAACGGGTGCTCAGTCTTGACATGGGTGCCAATCTTCTTGTTCACGAAGCCATTGCCTTACGCTGCAGCAAACCACTACACTTGAGAGATATCGGTGAGAGTAGCCAAGAAGTTCACAACCCCGCAATACCATAACGGTGCAACAGCCAACAATGAGTGCAAGGACCACAACTGCAATGCTGCAGTTTGTGACTTTGTGGTTACCTGCTCAACAATAGTTTGAATCCTGTGTGTAAAGTGCAAGCATCTGCTGGTCCGGAGACACCCACTTCGGAAGCTGTCCCGCACGTTCTGGTTGTGAAGCCGCCTAACTTTGCTGCTAGGGCAAACAAGCATGGCAGGCGTTCTGGAGCTTTTTGAGCTCCTCTATCACCGGCTATAGGGGCCTCTATAGTTACCTATACTATTTTGGGGGTTCCTTATTTTTTTGTATCATATACACCAAAGCCCTATTCAATCTTTGAGGACCCGGCTTCGAGCAATAGTGTTAAACATGGCAGCGTGTAATTCACCAAAAGTCATGCTGTGACAGCAGCAACAACCGCGTATGGGGGCCTTGCGGTATAAATTGCTTGTGGGTTCGACGGGATTCTATTACTAAACTTTCTGAATCCTGCAGATACACTCTACCCTAAACCCTCAACCCGACTGAGTCCTAATCCTAAATCCAAGGGCGCTGCGCTCTCGGTTTTTCACTGGGCTGGAAGCTAGGGCAGCTCCAACTTTAAGGAGACAACCTTAAGGCTCCATGTACATATATATATATAGTATATATAGTATATATAGTGCATATACTATATACAGTATATTTAGCATATACTTATAAGCCTTAAAGTATCTATCAGGAGCCTCTTTGCGGCCTGAGTATATACTATATGGGTACATGGAGCCTTAGGACGAGTATCCCCAGATCCCCACCGTGGTGTTTTAGGGGCCTGGGCTTAGGGGTTTAGGGTTTATGCTGACTTACCACGGAGAAAGGTATGAAGAGAGCCCATGCGACAGACCCCTACTGGGTGAATTCCCTCTCTTGAAGGGCCTTGCTGTCGAAGTCTGTATTGGACTCCTCACGCGAGGGGTGGGGGTCTGCATCATACTCTATATCGCAGTGAAAATACAAAATGAGTATAAGGGAGCGCTGTTACTAACTTGTATTGTTATCGGATGCTTTAAATTTAAGACGCCATCCCGATCATCGAATCTTTCAGATGCAACAGTGCAAGTGAATAGTACCTCTACTTAGTAGTACAGTACGTAACCTTTAACCTCTTCGGGGTATTTTCATTACTATATATTCCCGAATCTTTACCTCTAGCTCCCCTAGAATACTGGACACGTGCCTCTAAGCGGCAGACAAGAAAGATTAAACGAAAAGGCAGAACAGAAGATTAGCAACTGCAACTTGTCCATAACAGTAGTATAACCCTAAGCCCCTAAACCCTAAAGTATTCATGTGAAGAACGCGCCAAGAGTGCCAGGGGACAGGTCTTCAGTGCTGTTTGGCAGGCCATTTCCCAAATTTCCTGCGCAGATTATCAGACTTGGCCGGCGGGCACAAGCTTGAGAGATTTTGCAGACAGAGGTTCGCAGAAAGCCCAGTGTTTTTGCTGGATTGGAGTCCCCTCGTCATGCTACGAGCCACGAGCCTGATGTGGAGGATCATTAAAGATTCACCTCAGGCTCCAAGCAAGCAGGAATGAGCCCAACCCAGAAAAGACCCCTTTGACACGTCATATCCCAGACGCCTGCTCCGACAACCCTACAGCATAGGGTTTCGCTTGAACGCTGACCCCACTATGTCACGGGGTAGTGCTATCTGCTCTGACTGGTGTTGCTGGCGATATTGGTGCTGGTGTTGGTGATGCCAATGCCGTCACATGTGATGATGCTCATGAGGAAGATGAGGCACTGGCGGCGGAAGCGGTGGTGGTGAAGGCAGTTATGTCGGGTTTCCTTTAACTTTATACGCTGTGGAGGCAGTCCAGGCTGTGCAACATGATATCCAGGTTAGGCATCCCCGGTCACCGCAGTGACGCAAGCTTTTGTACCAACACTACATGGAAGCTCCCGGCCATGCATGGCCAAGCGGGGGCTGGAACATGTTTGCATATCCAACAATCATATGTACATGTACATGTGCATCGTGGTCTACAGGGTGGCCGCCTTCCGAGGCGGTATCAAAGCGTCAGGAGTGTTATTGAACAAAGTGTCTAGACGTAGCGGCGGCAGACTAGTAGTAGCAATGTGTGGCGTTGGTGGTGGGATTGACGATGCTGGCTATCAGTATGATAGTGGTGATGAGGGTGGTCATGTTGCTAGCCTACTGATGCTCGCGACTACGAGTATCACCTTCTCGACCTGTGTGTGCCTGTTATCACAAAACAGTCTTGGTCGAGCTTCGATTAGTATAGGGGGCTTCAATAATTACCAATACTATTTGGGGGGTTCCATGTTATAAGTATAGCATACTGGGCCCCAATTCCCTATTCTATTTTTTGAGGCCTGGTTTGCTGCTTCAAAGAAACCCCGCTGGGATTGATTACTCTGCGTGCCACTAATTACTACTTTGGCTTTGATGTTCCTCTCTGTCACTAAACTTCATTCGGGTGTCATCGTTCAACAAATCAGTTCTGCGACGGCTCAGCCCGTAGGTCTAGAAAAGATCAAACGCTGGGTTGGACTCATTCGTCAATGCTGGGGCAGTCGGGCGCTTCTCGTCGAAGCCCTTTTGAACACGAAGCTGCAGGCACGGTAAAGACGACGAGGCTGATTGGAGCTCGCGGAATATGAGAGCCTGAACACATGGCGTAATACTCTCCCAGCACTATTCTGTATAGCTGCTGGGTAATTACATTGCACCATCCCAAATCTGTAGTTGAAAGTTGGAGCTTACTCTGGGGAGTGCAACCACCACCAAGTGATTTTATGTGCTTCTCAGATTCGGCAGGCTTGGCTGGTCAGGTCTCAGTCTTATAGTTCTCACCCTCTCTCTCTCTCGCTCGCTCGCTCGCTCGCTCGCTCGCTCTCTCTCTCTCTCTCTCCCTCTCTCTCTCTCTCTCTCTCCGACATGACGTAAACGCGCGCCGCGCACATGCCGATTGCATTGTTTTTTGCACCATTGCGTACACTTCAACGGCCGAAAACCTAGGTGGTGTCGGTATTTGCTGCTTCTGGATTTC
>BGNK01000575.1:176413-220558 GCA_003297005.1 Symbiodinium sp. clade A Y106 | reverse complement strand
ATCCCTTAAAGGAACCCTTAAAGGAACCCCTATAGATCCCTTAAAGGAACCCTTAAAGGAACCCCTATAGATCCCTTAAAGGAGCCCTTTAAAGGAACCCCTATAGATCCCTTAAAGGACCCCTATAGATCCCTTAAAGGAACCCTTAAAGGAACCCCTATAGATCCCTTAAAGGAACCCTTAAAGGAACCCCTATAGATCCCTTAAAGGAACCCTTAAAGGAACCCCTATAGATCCCTTAAAGGAGCCCTTTAAAGGAACCCCTATAGATCCCTTAAAGGAACCCTTAAAGGAACCCCTATAGATCCCTTAAAGGAACCCTTAAAGGAACCCTATAGATCCCTTAAAGGAACCCTTAAAGGAACCCCTATAGATCCCTTAAAGGAACCCTTAAAGGAACCCCTATAGATCCCTTAAAGGAGCCCTTTAAAGGAACCCCTCTAGATCCCTTAGAGGAGCCCTTTAAAGGAACCCCTATAGATCCCTTAAAGGAACCCTTAAAGGAACCCCTATAGATCCCTTAAAGGAACCCTTAAAGAAACCCCTATAGATCCCTTAAAGGAACCCTTAAAGGAACCCCTATAGATCCCTTAAAGGAACCCTTAAAGGAACCCCTATAGATCCCTTAAAGGAGCCCATAAAGGAACCCCTATAGATCCCTTAAAGGAACCCTTAAAGGAACCCCTATAGATCCCTTCAAGGAACCCTTAAAGGAACCCCTATAGATCCCTTAAAGGAACCCTTAAAGGAACCCCTATAGATCCCTTAAAGGAGCCCTTTAAAGGAACCCCTATAGATCCCTTAAAGGAACCCTTAAAGGAACCCCTATAGATCCCTTAAAGGAGCCCTTAAAGGAACCCCTATAGATCCCTTAAAGGAACCCTTAAAGGAACCCCTATAGATCCCTTAAAGGAGCCCTTTAAAGGAACCCCTATAGATCCCTTAAAGGAGCCCTTTAAAGGAACCCCTATAGATCCCTTAAAGGAACCCTTAAAGGAACCCCTATAGATCCCTTAAAGGAACCCTTAAAGGAACCCCTATAGATCCCTTAAAGGAACCCTTTAAGGAACCTCTATAGATCCCTTAAAGGAGCCCTTTAAAGGAACCCCTATAGATCCCTTAAAGGAGCCCTTTAAAGGAACCCCTATAGATCCCTTAAAGGAACCCTTAAAGGAACCCCTATAGATCCCTTAAAGGAGCCCTTTAAAGGAACCCCTATAGATCCCTTAAAGGAACCCTTAAAGGAACCCCTATAGATCCCTTAAAGGAACCCTTAAAGGAACCCCTATAAATCCCTTAAAGGAACCCTTAAAGGAACCCCTATAGATCCCTTAAAGGAACCCTTAAAGGAACCCCTATAGATCCCTTAAAGGAACCCTTAAAGGAACCCCTATAGATCCCTTAAAGGAGNAACCCTTAAAGGAACCCCTATAGATCCCTTCAAGAAACCCTTAAAGGAACCCCTATAGATCCCTTAAAGGAAACCCTAAACCCTAAACCCCTTAAAGGAGCCCTTTAAAGGAACCCCTATAGATCCCTTAAAGGAGCCCTTTAAAGGAACCCCTATAGATCCCTTAAAGGAGCCCTTTAAAGGAACCCCTATAGATCCCTTAAAGGANGATCCCTTAAAGGAACCCTTAAAGGAACCCCTATAGATCCCTTAAAGGAACCCTTAAAGGAACCCCTATAGATCCCTTCAAGAAACCCTTAAAGGAACCCCTATAGATCCCTTAAAGGAGCCCTTTAAAGGAACCCCTATAGATCCCTTAAAGGAACCCTTAAAGGAACCCCTATAGATCCCTATTTCCTTGGGAATTTCCTTGGGGTATAGATCCCTTAAAGGAACCCTTAAAGGAACCCCTATAGATCCCTTAAAGGAACCCTTAAAGGAACCCCTATAGATCCCTTAAAGGAGCCCTTTCAAGGAACCCCTATAGATCCCTTAAAGGAGCCCTTTAAAGGAACCCCTATAGATCCCTTAAAGGAACCCTTAAAGGAACCCCTATAGTAGGGAATTTCCTTGGGAATTTCCTTGGGGATAAGATCCCTTAAAGGAACCCTTAAAGGAACCCCTATAGATCCCTTCAAGAAACCCTTAAAGGAACCCCTATAGATCCCTTAAAGGAACCCTTAAAGGAACCCCTATAGATCCCTTAAAGGAGCCCTTTAAAGGAACCCCTATAGATCCCTTAAAGGAGCCCTTTAAAGGNAACCCTTAAAGGAACCCCTATAGATCCCTTCAAGAAACCCTTAAAGGAACCCCTATAGATCCCTTAAAGGAAACCCTAAACCCTAAACCCCTTAAAGGAGCCCTTTAAAGGAACCCCTAGAGGAACGCCAAACCCTGGGAGGCCCGGCCCGGGCGGCTGCCATAAAAAACACCGATCCAGCTCCTCAAGAAAGGCAGACACTAGGGTGTGGTTTAGGGTTTAGGGTTTAGGGGTTTAGGGGTTTAGGGGTTTAGGGTTTAGGGTGTTTGAAGCTTAGGGTTAAAGTTTAGTGGTTTAGGGTTTAGGGTTTAGGGTTGTAGGGTTTCTCAAGAAAGGCAGAAGGGGAGAGGGTAGAGGGGGGGGGGTATAAACCATATATAGGGGTTGTGGGTTGTGTGGGGTGGTGGGGTAGCGCGACCGGCATGCCGATGGCCAGGGTGTTTAAAGTTTAGGGTTTCAGGGTGGTTTAGGGTTTAGGGTTGTAGGGTTTAGGCCGGTCGGAGGGAGTTCATACATTCGATAAGGTCGCAGGGTGTAGGGCCCTCCCCTCATGAAGCCCAAAACGCTAAACCCAAACCCCAGAAACCCTAAACCACCTCAACAACCCAGAAACCCAAACCCTCCGACCCCCAAACAAAGATTAGGAAATTGCGAAGGAAGATTCTTCGTTAAGAGATCTTGGAACCGCTTTGGTTCAGATCCCGAGGTTCGGGGTGCAAAGCTGTGTCAAAGGACTACTTAAAGGCTCAAGGGACTTTGTAAGTAGGTTGTAATTGGGCTATACGTCCCCTCAGTGGGGACATCCCACTTATAACCTTTGTTACTAATCCTTGAGCCTTCAAGTAGGATTTGGGGTTTAGGGCCGAGGTTTAGGGTTTCGATGCGGTATAAGCTGGGTGAAAACGGCGGCATAATGAACCTTGCATGTTGGCGGCTTGTAATGTTGAACAGAAACTGACATGAAATGTTGTCTAATGCTACGAATCTGGATGGCCCGTTGCTCATGTCTCGTGCATCATCATGTTTTAAACATCGGCATATTGGGCTGTTTGTTCCTATTTGTGTATGCATCTATGCGTGTATGCATGCATGCATGTATGTATGCATGTAAGCATGCACATATGGATGAGCGTGACTTGCATGGCATCTGTGGCCATGCATGCCATGCCACGTGATGTCATTTCATGCCATGTCATGCGTGCCGGTATGTCCGTTTGTCTGAAAACATGTATATATGCAATGTACACTCGTAGGGGTATGGCCTGTCATCGTCATGTTGTACAACACAGTAGGGCGTGCCAGGGTGTATGATGCATTATGTGCTCGAAATCAGCCCGACTGAACTGCTCTCCGAACTGGCCACGTCGTCACCCTGAAACTCCGAAAGTTCAACCTCAACTTCAGTTCTAAACCCGTAGGTAGTACTTGGAGGGTCAGGGGACTGAGTAAGTAGGTAATAAGTAAAGTTATAAGAACCCTAAAAGGGATCCTAGTTGGGGTTAGGATACTTATAAGTCTACAAAAATAACTACTTACTAAGTCCCCCGACCCTCCAAGTAAGGCCTAAAGCCTAAAACCCTAAAACCTAAAACTAAAAAAAACCTAAAACCCTAAACCCTGAAAGGAACCCCTACAGCAACCCTTAGAGGAAACCCCAAATGAACCGTTACGGTCAAAGGAAACACTAAACCCTGAATCCCGAAACCCTAAACCCTAAACCCCTAAAACCCAAACCTAAAGCCCTAAACCCAAAACCCTATAGATCCCTTGAAGGCTCCCTTAAAGGAAACCTAAGCCCTATGCCCCGGCGACCTCAAAGTTGCGCACGCTGATGCGATGATCCTCCACCCCGTGGGTCAGCAGATGAGCAAGCCGTCCTGGCTTAGGGGTTTTAGGGGCCGTTAGGGGTTTAGGGTTTAAGTATTCTGGCGTTGGCATCTGGGGCTTTCGGGCTGTTCGTAGCATTTCTGGTAGGTCTCGGTGCCTAGGGCAGTTGCATAAGGTTTTAGGGCTGCGGGTCTATATAGGTAGGGGTTGGAGCTCATGTTCCAAGCTCTGGGGTTTGGGGTTTTAAGGGGTTTTGAGATTGGCGGTGTCGGGATTTCTGAAGGGCCTACGGGCACAACATCCGCCAGCCACGTTTCATGCTAAATCCTACAACCCTGGGTCTCATATTTTTGAATCTCAGACCCCCACAGCCCCAAATTCCAAACCCTAAACACACACACACACACAAAAAAAAAAAAATAAGTTCCTTCAACTCTCTACGACTCGAACCCTTCCGCTCAGAGGTTCTATGGGTTTTTTTCTTAAGGATTTTCGTATTTAGGGTTTTGGTAGGCCAGGTACTTATTCAACTGCATGACAGCCTTATACTCCCCTCGAACAAAAAAATTATTAAGCATGAACCCAAAACCCAGTAAAACAGAATCTCACGAAAGCCCTTGAAAATAAAACCCTCGTAGCAAGTGATGACATCCTACGGGTATCTAGTTCCTCCAGCAGCAATCCGCCGCTTGCAGAGCTTCTCTTCCGCGGCAGTGCCGCCGCCCACAACGATGAGGCAGTGGTCGCGGTAGCTCTGCTCATCCATCAGGGCTGGAGGCGGAGGGTGTAGAGATTAAGGTTCGGGTTTGGAGCCTGTATCCTGAAGGTGTAAGGTTTTGGATGTAGGAGATCATGAACCCTACAACCCCCCCCCCTTTGGGTGTCGTTTCTCTGCTGCTGTTGGCCGGGTGGTGGTTGAGCGGGGTCGGGGGTTTGGGGATGTTCTCGTGTCATTGAGCCGACAGCCTGCGAAGATATGCGTAGTTGTCAAAATTATGGCCCCTTTTGTGGGTACCCAAAATATTAGGTGCCGTATTATAATAAGGACCCAAAACCTCACTGGCCCAAAACCCAAGGAAATAGAAGTTGAAACTTTCAGAATCGACTACCTTGTAAGAACCCCAAAAGTTGAAAAGTTGAGTTTACAGCCAATAGGAAAGGGGACCATAATTTTGACAACCACCCATACTGTTGATGGACAAAATCCTGCATTACCCATTATAAGGAATATACCATAATTCCCATAGTTTAGGGTCCTTAGGGTCATGCAGGATTTTGTNATAATTTTGACAACCACCCATACTGTTGATGGACAAAATCCTGCATTACCCATTATAAGGAATATACCATAATTCCCATAGTTTAGGGTCCTTAGGGTCATGCAGGATTTTGTCCATCATCAGTATGTGATGCCGGGCTTAGGGTTCAGGGCTATACGGAATTCGGGCGCAAGGTTCTTTTTATGGAGCTCCTCTTTAATGCCTGCCAGTGGTTTGACATACACCAAGGCCGTAAGGTTTTAGGTTGCAGGATTCGGGGTTGAAGATTTTGGGGTTTAGGGCCTTAAACTCCGGAGTTTTGGGGTTTGCTGCTCTTGCTAGTATTGCTGGGGCTCAGGGCTTCGGGCTTTAAGCCTTCAGGGTTTTGGGGCGTTGGGTTTTGGGCTATGGCGCGATTATGCAGATCATAATGACCGCGGCTCCGATGGCCACTAGAATAGGCCTTGACGCTTACCACTTACCCCTGCCTCCAGGTGGCTACATTCTTCCCGTGCGGCTGCCAAAGCACCTGTTTCGGGCTTTCATAGCTGGCTGCACCTAAATCCTAAACCTGAAACCGAAAAAAGAAATAAGGAGTAGACCTTCAATTATATTGCAATCTTCGATATGATTTGAGGTCTTTCCTTCAATTAACAGGTGATAGAGAGAGAGAGAGACAGAGAGCAAGAGCAATCACACAACCGGCAAACATGATCACATCACCTGAACCCTCTAGTTCCAACTGTCAATCACAAACCCTACAAGACCATGCAACCCATGCAACAAAACCAGTAGAATTCAAACCCTAAATTCCAACAACCCACATAAAGCCCTGAAACCCAGACCCTGGCAGAAAACCAAACTCTCGGCCCCGACGGAATTCTGCTGTTGCCTCTGGGTGCTTCGCTGCTTGACCTCAGTTCATTACTTGAAGGCTCATGGGACTTAGTAAGTAAGGTTATAAGTAGGTTAGAATTAGGATAACCCTACTTAGGGGACTTATAACCCCAATTATAACTACTTACTAAGTCCCATGAGCCTCTAAGTAGAGAGTTTAAGGTATTAGGGTTTACCTTTTTTGTAGGTTCTTATTGTCAACCCTAATATGGGAATTATAGGGACCCGACAAAAAAAGTCGGTTCTGGTGGGTTAAGGTAGGGCGCAGGATTCGGATTGAAGACTTGGGTTGTAACAAAAGGGCCTTAACAATGATTACTACTTAGAGGATCATGGGACTTAGTAAGTAGGTTCTAACTGGGGTTATAAGTCCCCTAAGTGGGGTTGTCCTAATTCTAACCTACTTATAACCCTACTTACTAAGTCCCATAATCCTTTAAGTAAGGATCCAGAAGAAACAGTTTTGGTTCTTATTTGGGCCACTATTAGGGTTAACGGCTTAGGGTCTAGGGGTAAGGTCTTACGATCGCAGTGGCGTTGATAATACCTGGCTCCTTCCAAATCCAACCGTGAACCCCAAACCCAGAGACTCCAATATCCCTTAATCAAGGAATATTCCTTAAATTATAGTAGGACCCCTAATATGATTTAAGTAATATTCCTTAATTAACGGATATTGGAGTCTCTGGGAACACAACTCTGCAAACTCAAAACCCAAGATCCTGAACCCAACCCTAAACCCTGAACCCCAAGCTGCTAAACCCGTATAGGGCCCAGAGAACCCAATGCCCCTTAATTAAGGAATGTACCTTAAATTATAGAAGCCTTAATATTATGATTTAAGGAACATTCCTTAATTAAGGGGAATTGGGATCTCTGCAAAGTTAGGATTAGGGGGACCTTTGAGCAATAACGTCCCTATTGAGCGAGCCAGAAGCAGGGTTAAGAAGGGTCTCCCTTGTCTCCCTAATACCACCCAGGACCCCTAAACCCTAAACCCTAAAACCCTAAACCCTAAAACCCTGTGAATCCCTTGTAGAGCCCTTAAAGGAGCCCTAAAACCCTAAACTCTAAGACCGTAAGTTTAAGCCCCACCAAAACCCTAAACCCTAAGACCCTATAGATCCCTTATAGAGCCCTTTAAGGATCCCTAAATCCTAAACCCTAAACCCCTAAACCCCACCAAAACCCGACCACTACAAGCCCAACCGAGGCGCCCGGACTCCTTCGCACAACGCTGGCAAACCTGGGGACGGCCGAGAGGACCCGGAGAGCATGGGTTTCCCTTTAAGGGTTCCTTTAATTCCTTTTAAGGGTTCCTTTAATTCCTTTTCAGGGTTCCTTTAATTCCTTGAAGGGTACTATAAGTGTTTTCTGAATTCAGGAAAACACCTCAAATTTCGCGGGACTTAGTCGGATTGTCCCTTGCCCGTCCAAGCCACATGTTGATATTGACTTCGGTTCCCGTGCAGGCTTCTACACAAGGCTTCCCGTTAGTAACCTATTCCAACAGCTTTTTCTCAAATGAAGGAAAGAACATCTTAAGCTCAGCCCAGCCCAGGGGGGATCAGCAGCCCGAGCGGCGCAGTGGAACTTCCTCTCCCTCAGAAGCTGCGAGCGACGCACCTGCAAAGGCAAGATTTCGAAGACCACTTCCAAGTATGAGACAGGGTCTGACAAGAGACCTGTTTAGAGTATTGCGGACTCAGTTGAGGGTCTTGGGTTTGGGGTTTAAGGCTACGGGTTGAAGGTTCGGGTTCGCCAGGTTGGCTTAATACAAACCCTGCCTAAACCCTGATAACAAACCCTAAACCCTTAATCACCTTTATCCCCATACAACATTCCTGCCTGCCAGCTGGCTCAGAGGGATGCGAACCCTGACACCCCGAAGCACTACATAAACAGTGGGCTCCTGAACATGTCGGCCTCTAAAATCCTCAATCACAACAAACTAAGGCCGAGGCTTTTGTTGAAAAATCTCAACAAAAGCCCTGTGAAGAGCCTTCAAGGCCTCGTAGGAGTTCGGGCAAGCCCGCTTTTGTTGAATGCTGCTTTGCGTCGGCCGTGTCCAGAACATGTCTTAAAGATAAGAAAGCAACAAGCAAAAAAATATGGACCCTAAACAACACCCTAAGGCCTAGGAACCACCGGAACCTCCCCGGGGATTTAAGGGTGTAGGTTTCAAGGTTTTGGGGTTAAGACTTACGGTTGAAAAAGCCCCCAAACCCTAAACCCTAAACCCTAAACCCCACCCCTAGGCCCGAAGCCCTAAGCCGCAGGTGGCCTCCACAGGCTGTAGCAGAAAGCTCTGGTTCATGTAGTTCACGCCCAAAACCTTCCAGGGACTAAAGCCTACGCCCTAAACCATAAAGCCTAAGCCCTAAACCCTAAACACTAAAGCCTAAACCTAAAACCCTAAACCCGAAGCCCCAAACATTCCAGGGACTAGAGAGAGAAGGGTCTGGAGCTTCTGGTCCAGCGCCCAGAAGCCTAACCCCCTAACCGGACGTGCTGGAGCATCCAACATTTTGCGACGGCCTTGAGCCCTAAGTTTGGTCTTTGAAGTTTGAAGTGTTTGGTGAATACCAGCGCCCTTAGCATTAGAATAAGGTTCCTTAGAAGGATTCTGTTAAGAGTTCTAAAAGGCTTCTTTAAGCGGCTGAAAGGGTTAGGGCTAACGGACCTTTAAAGAATCAGGCTTTGTGGTAAAGTGAACCACATTACCTGGATAGAGTTCCCCACTAACATGAGAAGAACCCTCCAAACCCTGAACCAACTGGTCCTCGATCGAGAGAGGGAGACCCAACATACAAAAAAGGTGGCTACTGGAAGGCCTAAGTAATAGTTTCGTCTGTCGGACCAAAACCCCCCCCAAAAAAAAACACAGCAACAAGTCGAAAAGAAGTCGATGCTGAGTTCCTCCATGTGCTTCTACTTGAACTTGAGAGATTCGATACTCTGATTCTTCCCATCTCTGTCCGAAACGAAGACCCTAAACCCTAAACCCTTAGGGTTTTGGGTGGTTGCCCGGCCTCGCCGGAAGCAATCCTGGCAGAGGGATCAGGGACAATCAACCCTGAACCCTCAGCACTTAACGGTTTAGGGTTTAGGGTTTAGGGTTTAGGGACTTAACCCTAACCCTGAACCATACAATCTAAACCCTAAGCACTTAACCCGAGCCAATAATCCGTACAATCTAAACCAAACCCCCAACCCTAAAGCACTTGACCCTGAGACCCTGAAGTTGACACTCATAAGGGGGACGCTACGCTGTTGTGTAACCGGCTGGGGAAACATGAATGCTTTTTCTGGCTAGTTGTATTACAATAGGAACCCAGAAACCAATCAAATACAAAAGGGATACCAGTGAAGATCCTAGGTTGTGTGCTATTAGGACCCTATTAAGGGTAGATTAAGGTACCCTTTAAGGTCTAATAGCCCATAGTGGTAGGGTTTAGGGTCTTGGGTTTGGGTTTAGGGTTTCGGGGTTTCGGGCTCTAGGGGTTTAGGGGTTTTCGTGTTTAGAGTTTAGGATAAGGGTAGATACATTTACATATATTCAGGTAGGTCATGTAGGTTATACCAATGAATACAGATTTACGTGTTTGTATAGCAGTATACGTACAGCAGAGAGGGTCTCCTTAGGGTTCTGGGTTTTTTGGGTTTGGAGCTCCCCAGAGAGCCCAATACCCCTTAATTAAAGAATATTCCTGAAATCATATTAGGGATCCTACTATAATTTAAGGTATATTCCTTAATTAAGAGGTATTGGGCTCTCTGGGTCAGGGTGAGCTGCAAACTGTTTCTAAGCTTATAGGGTTTCGGCTTGAGAATTTACAAGCTTAACACCTAGACCCACGCAACCGCAAGATGCCAAACCCCCGAAAACCCCAAACCCCAAACCCTACAAATCCAAATCTCTGAAACCTGACAAACCCGAAATAAACCCTAAACCCCTAAACCCTAAACCCTAAAACCCTAAATCCCTAAACCCTAAACCCTAAAACCCTAAATCCCTCAACCCTAAACCCTGAAACCCTAAATCCCTGAACCCTAAACCCTAAAACCCTAAATCCCTAAACCCTAAATCCTAAAACCCTAAAACCAGGAATTCCCCAGAGAGCCCAATACTCTCTAACTAAGGAATATTCCTTAAATCCTTTTAGGGATCCTACTATAATTAAAGGTATATTCCTTAATTAGGGATCTTAAAATCCCCTAAACCCTAAACCCTACAGATCCCTTAAAGGACCCTTTTAAGGAGCCCTAGGTATATTCCTTGATTAAGGGATATCGGAGTCTCTCGGGTCGTCCTCCGGAGGGCGCGCAGCTCCACGCGTCCATGCTCAGAAGGATCCTTGCGAGGCATCTTGCGGGTTCCTTTGTCCAGGTTCCTTTTTCTTGACCTATGGTGACGCCCCGTTTCTCCAGAACGCGCCGGCTCATGCAGAGCCCACAGAGTGAGACTGGTCACAGGCAAAGCGACTTACGCACAGTTCCTTTGTCCCGGTTTAGGGTTTAGGCTTTGTAGGGTTTATAGGGTTTATAGGGTTTAGGGTTTTTTTGGGGTTAAAAGGGTTTTGGGGTCTATTTTGGCCTTAACCTGCCAAAACCTACTTTGTAGGGCCCCTATGAATTCTAAATAGTAGGTTATGGCAGGTTAGGGTAGGGTTCAGCATGCCTTCTTAGTCTTTACGGTGCAGGGTTTGGGGTTTAGGGCTTCAGGCTTTTGAGGGTGATGAGCTTGGGGCTTTAAGTTGTGTAGTGGTTAGAGCCTAGCATTTTTGTTTTTTTTTGGTGTGTTTAGGGAGAGACGGCTGTATGGGTGAAGAATACCCAGAGACTCCAATATTCCTTAATTAAGGAATCTTCCTTAAATTATAGTAGGATCCCTCATATGATTAAAGGAATATTCCTTAATTAAGGGGTATTGGAGTCTCTGGGTAGTGGGCTTAGGGGTCTCCATCCTGGGCTTCGTGTTGAGGGCTTTATTGGGTTTAGGGCTACCTTTCCGAAGAAAGGGGTATGCAAATACCACTGAGCGACCTAGAAGTCCTAGGAAACCCATTCAGGCTTCAAGCTTTCTCGAGTATTCGCTTTATTCTCCCTCTGTCCAGCAGAATGTCTCGCAGAAAAGCTATGCATATCTATGCATCCAACGCACTGGACACGTAGCATGCTCGGTGCACATCAACTCCACCGGCAGGCCACTGCCCGCACGCTCCAGCACACGACACTTGCCGATGATGTCCTCCTTCGTTCTCCACGCATGCGCGACTTCCAAGGCTGCTGCACGAGAACAGCCCCGGTCATATGCAAGCCACGTTCTTGCCACTGGCCTCTCCGCGGGCTCAACAAGCTTTTTAATCGTATGTGATGGTGTACAAAATGGGACACTAGAACGACTATCACCACTAATTGCGACGACTGCTCTTACAAGAAGGCTTCAGGCTTGGCAATACAAGGGCCTTAATAATTAGAACAGGGTTTGTTGTGTGTGATACTGTCACTATAATGAGGAACCGCCAAAATGATAGTGTTGGTGACTTGCTAGACCCCTACATTAGTGCCAAATCTTACCGCCTCGTCACATGCGAATCCGGGCTGCGATTGTTCAGATTGACAACGTACGATGATCACGCGAGAAATGTACGTGTTGTCGTAGTTCTCCAGCAGGAAGCGGTAAGCATTGAATCGAAGTCTGCAATGCAAACGTGCTGTCAAGGTGGTGTTCTCGTCGTATCTACACCGTATGCGTCGTAGCTATCGCCAACATTGTAGCTGATGGGAGAAGTTGCTGAAACGAGGACGCATTCAATACTCAATAGTTTCCCAAACCAAGAACCGAAAACCCCAAACCCCAAACCGTCTAGGGGGCAGGGTTGCGGTTTCGGGTTTGGGCTTTGAGATTTTGGTCTTAAGTTTCGACGTCTTTCGAAGATCCATTTCGGGCATGGCAAGGCCCTGGAGCCAAGCACTGATGACCCTAAACCCCAAGCCCTGAGAGTTTAGGGTTTAGGATGGTTTAGGGTTTCGGGGCCTCAAACCCTAAACCGCGAGGGGCCTACATATGACTCTACTACATATGGCACTACTATATATACACCGGCTCAAGATTGCAAGGGCCCTAAATCCTAACCCTAAACCCTAAACCCTAACCCCAAAACACGAACTAGCTCTTGCCCTCAAACCAAAAGCCTTCCCCCCCTGGAGCTTTGGAGGGTCGGGAGACTTGCCCAGAGAGCCCAACACCCCTTAATTAAGGAATAGTCCTTAAATCATATCAAGGATCCTACTATAATTTAAAGTATATTCCTTAATTAAGAGGTATTGGGCTCTCTGGGTGGTAAGTGGCTATCTTTTAAACTTATAAGTATAGTAGTTCCAACAACTAGGATCCATGTTCAGGGTACTTATAACTCTGCTTATCACCTACTTACTAAATCCCCTGACCCTCCAAGAACCCCAAACTCTTGAGGTGCTATAGGCTTTGCCCTAGAGCCTGAAACAACTCGGGACCAGCCTCTTGCGGGCTCTGGGCTTACCCTAGACACTCAACGGCTTCAGGTTCAAGGCATACCCGGAATCCTACACCCCAAACTCGACATCCCAAAACTAAGATTAGCAATGGAGCCACTTCATCCTAGGTTTCATTTAAATGACGCAAAACCCCCCCTAAACCCTAAACCCTAAAACCCTGAACCCTGGCCCGGGCCAGACCTCCCAACCCACATTGGGGTCACAGGAGTGCGCGACCTTGGGCGCCAGCCTTCGCAGAAACTCAAGTGGCTTGGGAGCGCTTCGATTCAAAGGGGGGTGTTTGGGGTTTCAGGGATTTGGGTTTAGGGTTTAGGGTTTAGGGTTACCAGTATCCTTTGATTAAGGAATATACCTTAAATTATAATAGGATCCGTGATAGGTTTTAAGGAACAGTCCCTAATTAAGGGATATTGGAGTCTCTGGGAACAACCTCTGCAGAGCCTCCCTTGTCTTCCTAGCCCGCTGCCTGTTTGCCTGGTGCGGCTTACTCGTCTTCCCCTTAAGTTTAGGGTTTAGGGTTTAGGATGTCTTAAGTGGAAGGACCTGAACGCGAGCCATTGCAGCAACGGGGCATCAGCTGGAAGTTGCAGAGGCTTAGTTTTACCTGCCTAGCAGCTCAACACACCGGTCGACAAGACATTTGTCGAGTTGGGGGGTCCTTAATAATTAGAATAGGGTTTTGAGGGATATTATATACTATAGTTATAATAAGGAACCCCCCCAAATAGTATTGGTAATTATTTAGGCCCCTATAGTATGCGTCTTTGTGCAGCCTGTTGACGCTGCTGATCCATTTGTTGACTTCAGCTGCACCGGATTGAGTTGTTGGAGAGCACTGCGCGACGATCTCAGCGTTCATATGCTTCAGAGGAGGTGCGTAGTTGGGATGCCTCATCGAGGTTAATATAGGGACCTTACTGTTCAGACTAGAGGGGGGGGGCCCATTATACTTTAACTATAATAAGGAACCCCAAATTAGTAAGGTAATTATTTCGGCCCCTGTATTAGGGTTGGGGGGCGGCCAGAGAATGGGGCAGGTCTCCGTCCGGTGTTACTCGAGCTTGCAGCACCCGAACCACCACCAGTGTTAGGGCCAACTGCTTCAAGGCATTAGACTCGGTATATGGGTAGTTGTCAAAACTAAGGTCCCTTTTTGGCTACCCTAAATAATAGGTGCCGTATAATAAGGACCCAAAAACGGGCCATAATTTTGACAACCACCCATATGACAATAAGATACAGCGGTATGCTGTAGTATAGTATGGTATTCTGTCATTGTACCAGCCCCGGCCGAGGAATACGGGCTCAGGATTCATGGTTTAGGTTTCTCTTTCGCGGAGCTTAAACCTGACGCGGGGTGATGGTTTAGGGTTTAGGCTTTAAGGTTCAGGGTTTGCGGATTACTGCACTCTTGATGTAGAAGCCGCTAGAATGGTCAGGGTATAGTAAGACTATCGTTCTATTGGAAATATAAGGGAAATACTAGGATTCTGCGTGGCCCCTTTATAATAAGGGTACCCTTTTTCTATATATTCAGTTTTAATAAGAGGACCCTGAACCAAAAAGGGCATAAGGGTACTACTCAGGAACCTAGAATAGTATCATGTTCCTCTCTTCCACTCTAATTCAGCAAGACCATAGCCCTGCACCCCAAAGCCTAAACCCGAAGCCCTAAACCCAAAATCCTGAACCCTAAGCCCTAAACCCAAAAACCTAAACCCTAGGCCCTAAACCCAAAAGCCTAAACCCCTACACCTCCAAACCCCTAAAACCCTAAGCCCAAAACACAAGACCCTAAGCCCTCGAAAGCGCCCCCCCCCCCCCCCCCCCCCCCCCCCCCCCCCCCCCCCCCCCCCCCCCCCCACCCCNACCCCAACCCCCCCAACACCCCAAAACCCCCAGCCCCAAAACCCAAACCCTAAGCCCCCCGAACCCCCCCCCCCCCCCCCGCCAGTAGAGCGCTCGGCGCTGCTGGTCCAGAAATGCGGGAAACTCCTGGAAGTTGGCGATCTGCTTATAACGCTTTGGGTTTAGAACCCTAAACTGGTTTGGGGCTTCGGGTTAAGGCTTTAGGGGTTTAGGGCTTAGGGTTTAGAACCCTACACCCTAAACCCTGCAAGTTGTGGGTTTTCCCACAAGGCTTATGTGGGAGTCGATAGGGCTTCTGGATTAAAACAAAAAGCTGTATATGGCTTTGGGTGTCCATGCTGAGTACAGGGTCCCTGTGAGACTACAACTCCAAGCAAGCCTTGATTAAGGAAGGTTTCTTAATGTCAGGATTCCACAGCAAGGAAACCATGTCGAGGGATAGACCCTAAACCCTTAAAGGGAACCCTATTACAGAACCCCAAGTACCCTTAAAAGGAACCCCAAACCTTTGAGTACTGTTTGTTTTGCACACTACGTTTTGGGATACACAGCTGGCTTTAAGCGTGAGGGTCGAGAGAGGTTTGGTCCTGGCGCTTCTTTGGGTTCAGGGTTTGGGAATCTCGTGCTGAAAAAGTGAAACCTTACTAAGCAAGGTTGGGGAGCCGCGGACGCCGCCGATGGCATAGTCGTCGGTGGCACCACAGACAGCACCGCCACGAATTCCATCAACACCGTTCGGTCCTCCATCCCAATCTCCGCCGCCAGTGGAGCCCATGCCGCCCAGCCGCCCCGTCGGCCCGCCCGCAGCACATTGACGAACTGCACATTGCCATTGCTGCTCTGATCAGTCTTATTCTGACTGCTATTGTTCGCATCTTTCTGACGCTTGGCAGCATTATGTTGGTTCTTACTGCTCCTACCAAACTGCTATGCACGGTCGTTATTGTTGCCCACGGGCGAGCAACAAATCCCAAAAGCCCAAACCACATCCCAATACCTCTAGACCTGCTTCAAGACCCCCGAACATTCAAAGCAAAAGTTACACTTACAGAGCAGCAAGTAAACAACGGAACTAGAACACTCCCGAGCCCTGAGCATCCAGCTAAACCCAGAACCCTCAACCCTAAACCTAAACCCTAAACCCTAAACCCCTAAACCCCTAAACCCTAACACCCTCAACCCTAAACCTAAACCCTAAACCCTAAACCCCTAAACCCCTAAACCCCTAAACCCCTAAACCCTCAACCTCAAACATTCAACCCTTCGAGCCCTAGACCCCGAAGACCGAAACCCCAACCCCCTCAAGCCCTAAACTCCAAGCCCTCAACCTTAGGTTGAGTTCCTCTAAAGGAGCCTTGAAAGGAACCCTTAACTCTTAAAGGAACCCTTAAAGGAACCCTTAAAGGACCTAAACCCCTAAACCCCTAAACCCCCAGACCCCTAAGCCCGTTCCTTTAAGGGTTCCTTTGTGGGTTCTTTTTGAAACTTAGGGCTCATGGCTTAAGGCTTCGAGGGTCGGGCTTTTGGGGTAGCTTAAAGCTTTGGGGCTTCAGGGCCATGAGCCCTAAGTTTCTCAAAGGAACCCACAAAGGAACCCTTAAAGGAACGGGCTTAGGGGTCTGGGGGTTTAGGGGTTTAGGGGTTTAGGGCCTGTAAGGGTTCCTTTAAGGCTAAGGGTTCCTTTCAAGGCTCCTTTTAACGGAACCCAACCTAAGCCCCTAAACCCTAAACCCTAAACCCTAAACCCTAACCCTAAAACCTAACCCTAAACCCCAAACCCCTAAACCCCCAAACCCTAAACCCCTAAACCCCTAAACCCTAACCCTAAACCCTAAACCTAACCCTAAACCCCAAACCCCCAACCCCTAAACCCCTAAACCCTAAACCCTCAACCCCAAACCCCTAACCCCTAAACCCCGAAACCCCTAAAACCGAAGCCCCGAGGTTGAGAACAGGCTCGTGCTGGTTCGTCTGCCAGCGAGCGAAGCCGCGGGCCACCTGCCCAGAAGCTCCAAGATCCCTTAATTAAGGAATACCTAGGGGGATGAGGGGGGTTTAGGGTTTAGGATTAAGGTTTTAGGGTTTAGGGACTCCAATATCCCACGATTAAGGAATATCCAGGCTTTAACGGATCCTTTCAGGGATCTAGAGGGTTTTACAGGGTTTGGGGGGTTTCTAATATGGTCACGAGCTTTCCGAAGCCGCCGCATGGGAACCGGCGACGAGGGGCTCGCGCTGTCCGGCGCTCCCTCGGTGCCATGCGGAGGCCTTGGCGGTGTCCTTGGCATACTTAAAGGCACATGGGACTTAGTAAGTAAGGTTATAAGTAGGTTATAATTCGGATAACACCACTTAGGGGACTTATAACCCCAGTTATAACCTACTTACTAAGTCCCATGATCCTTCAAGTAGCTGTTCCTGGAGGCCGACAAGCCAGCAAGGCATTGGTGATGCGCGTGGAGCAGCGAGCTTCCAGGCTGTCGCCGCGCTTCCTCGCTGCGAGCAGCTCGTTTTCCACGGCACTCATCCTCTCGTTCTGCTGATTCATGAAGCTCGTCATCGTCTGAAGGATCTGGATCAAAACGTCGCGGCTCGACTCCTCACGAAGCTGGGACTTCGACTCCTCTGGCAGCTCCCTTAATTAAGGAATATTCCTTAAATCAAATTAGGGATCCTACTATAATTTAAGGTAAATTGAGGGATATTGGCGTCTCTGGGTGCCCAAGGAACGACCCGCAACTGATTTTTTGCTAACGTAGGGGGCCTTCGTAATTAGAATAGGGCTCCCTTGTGGGTTCCTTAAAGGAGTCTACAAGGGATCAAAAGTAGGGTTCTATGGTATAGGGGCCTCAATAATTAGAATAGGGTCTTGGGGTATGGTGTAGTTATAACGAGGAATACTAAGAATAATACTGGTAGTGGTTTAGGCTTCTACATTACTCTCTACTATGCTCATCATTCTCACGATGAGTATCGGTCTGGCTATTATGCAGTAGTACAACAGTTAGGACTTTAGTTAGGAGTGTGGATTAGGGGACCCTAGGGGATATAGACTCTCTCAATGAGGTCAGCAGCCGCGCGGTCCTTACAGCGACAAAGCAGCGTCTGCTGATACTTCTGCTGCCGTCCCAAGCCCATGGCCAGGTAGCAGTGCAACAGAACCTTCTGCCCGCCGTCATCCTCGGTGACCAGCTCGAAACCCGGCCGATCGCTGCGACAGTGCCGAAACCAGTTATCCATGTCCTATCGGATCAGCTCAGCTAGCTGCTTTAGGCGAGGTAACGCAAGCATCGACAAGCGGACGCGTGCCACAAGAATCCCGCTCCAACGACGCGAACTCGGGCAGCTCCTGGCACACTTAAGCCGAGCAAGCCGACCCCCGCATATCCTTGCACATCTCTGTCGCCAGCCACACCAGACAGCGGAGCCGAAAGTAGGGTTCAGAAGGGTCCAGGGGTCTCCCTAATACTACCTAGGAAATTCTAACGACGGCTTCCATCCGAAGGAACCTGGAGACTCCAACATTCCGGATTCAAGGTTTAAGGTTTAGAAGTTTAAGGCTTTGGGCGTTCGGGCTTTGGGGTTTCAGGGTTCGGGGATGCAGGGTGCCAACTCCGCAGAGACTCCAGAATCCATTAGCTGAGTCGACCTCAAATCGTATCCAGGATCCCCCTACAAGTTCAGATACACTGCCTCAATAAGGAGCTTCGGACGGAACCATTCGTCCTGATACGGAAGCTTGAAAGACAAAACAGGATTTGCTCGAAGGCCCAAGGGACTTAGCAAGTAAGGTTCTAAGTAAGGTTGGAATTAAGATAACCCCACATAGGTGACCTAAAACCCCAGTTACCCTAAACCCCTGAACCCTAAACTCTAAACCCTAAACCCTACTTACAAAGAGTCCCCTGAGCCCTGAAGTAGAAAGAGTTTCAGACCTGGGGTTCAACCCCTGCGAGCGTAAACTCCTGAACCCTAGGGATGAGGGTTTAGGAATTGGGTGGTTTTGGGTTTAGGGACTTCGTTTGTGAGGGAACCCTCGGAGCCCTCTGTGAAGGCTTCAGGGGTTAAGGCTTAGCTCCTTGGTTGCTGAGTTCATAAGCCCCGGGTTTTGATATAGGGGCCTTAAGAATCGGAATAGGGCTTTGGGGCATCTTGTCTTAGTTGCTGAGATCATGAGCCCCAAAAAGTGTGCACTTGCAGTTTTATAGTGGGTCATATTACCCCAAAAAGTGTAAAGTGTATCCACTCAGCTACTAAGCATATTGGGGGCCCGATGAAAGTACTACAGGGGCCTTAGTAATTAGAATAGGGCTCCTTTAAGGGGTTCCTTAAAGGGGTCTTTCAGGGATCCAGAGTAGGCTTCTATGTATAGGGGCCTTGATACTTAGAACAGGGCTTTGGGGTACATTATACCATAATTATAAAAAGGAGCCCCAAAAATAGTATTGGGAATTATTTAGGTCCCTTTATTAGTCGGTTTAGGGTTTAGGGTCTGGGGGGTTGGGGTCGGTTTAAGGTTTAGGGTTTAGGGTTTGGGGTCGACCTACAACCTACTTACCAAGTAAGCTGAGCAATCCTAATGTAGAGCAACCCCAGCATGCGGTTTAGGGTTTAGGTGTTCCCAGAGACTCCAATACCCCTTAATTGAGGAATTTTCCTTAAATCATATTAGGGATCCTACTATAACAGAAGGAATATTCCTTAATCTGGGTTTATCGTGCCTTCAGCTTCTCCCGCTCCTTCACCACCTTACCCAGCAATTGTCGGAGTTTGGATTTCGGATCTTGGGTGGGAGGTCAAGGGCTTGGGCTTTAGGTAGGGCCCCAAAAAAGCACATGAGCAAAAATTAGGATAGGGATATCCCATACCCCGCTAATAGTGAAGCCCAATAAGGTTCGCTCATTCGCTCATTTGGGGCACAGGGTCACATGTTGGACGCAGCCCTTCTTGGGTGCAGAACTGTACAAGTACAACCGAAGAGGTTAATTAAGGTGGAAACGGAGGAAGCGTGGCCCAGGGAAACCCCCTGCTACGACAGTATCGCAGCTGCCCGAAGTCCCCGCAAATGAGCCCTGGAACCGTGTCAAACGGCAGTGGGTCAGTACTGCGCGGGACGAACAGGGTGGTGGGAACGCCGAGGACCCAAAGCCTCCAGCAGAGACGCACGAGGTCTCCACTCAGGGTGGCCTGAGGCAAGTCAGCCTCGAAGACCCGTAGCCCAACAGGCGGAACGGGCAGAGGAGAGAAGTGCCGAAGTCCATCGATAGAGACAATGAGGGCCACATCATCATAGGGCCCCTCAAAGAAAGAGGGAAGGCCGCCAGCCGCCATGGTACTCAGACGTTCGGCATGTGTGAACCAAACAGCCCGACCGGACGGGTCCCACGAAGGCAGAATCGCCTCGGGGCCAATCAGTATGGGCTGCGGAAAGCCAGCACTGACAGTAGGGAGCTCAATCCCAGAGGTCACAAGCTGCTGAAGAACCTGTTCACTGTCCCGAAAGGTACAGACAGGGCTCGGCAGCCAAGCAGGGTCAGGGACGAGCCAAGCAACAACATCGGTGCTGCCAATCCAGGCAGCTGCGGAGTAAATGATGCCAGCATGTGCATCAGACGCGTCTGCAGGAATATGGCATGCCCAGGCGGAAGCAGTGGCCCTTATCCTGGAGACTGGTAAGCATACACAAGAGAACGCCTGCCGGACCCTGCACCAGAAGGCGTCAGGAGAGGACGTGATGTCCAGACCATCATAAGAGAGAAGCGCAAGGCAGTCAAGCATTTCAGCAGACGGCCTGTCCTGTTCGTCAACCCACTCATCAGAGTCGAGCGGCAGGAGTGGGCCCAAGGCCTGGAGTGTGGGTGCCTGGGACGCTCGAAGGTCACCGGCACGGCGGCTGCCGTGCCCCGGCTGCGGAGCACATGCATGTCCCGACGCCCGGAGGCTATACCGGCACTTGGCCGAGTACTGTAGATGCCGGCACAGTTTGACATGCGTGGTAAAGTGGTGGAGGCAGGCCTGCCACAAGATCGGACTGCGTCCGAGCGTCAGTGTGCCGTCCATGCGTCTTGAAGGCATGAACGGCCCACTTTTGCAGGGTGTCGAAGACCTTGGCACAAGGAGCACAGCATTGGGTCTGGCCAAGGGCCTCCTCGACACAAGGAGGAATGGCAGCCCCAGACAGGCGAAGCTGGCGGCACAAAAGACCCTTGTGCTGAGCAGCGGCACTGGCCCAGAGCTCCTCCTGAAGGGCCTGCTTCTGGGCCCTACGGATAAGGGCGGCCAACTGCCTCGTCTCCTGACTGCCCCTTGGCTCCAATCAGCCCAGGCCTCCTGCCAAGAGCCGTAATCTTTACCGCCATCAAGAAGCCGCCACATCCACGTGAGAGAAACACGCACGGCCGCGAGCCAGGTCTTCTCCCAGTGTGCCATGGCCCAGAACTCACGCGAGTCAAGAGCGAGTACGGATGAAAGATGACGAACGTGCAAATGCGTGGCTGCAGAGGCAACGCCAGCAAGGGCAAGAGCACGGGGGCCCCCAAGTCGGGAGGCAGCCTCGTAATCATAGGCGGGTCGAAGCATATGAAAGGCCATTCCATGCAGGGCTGTAGAAAGAATCGCAAGCTCCTTGGCATCAAGGGAGGGCCACGACCCGGCACCGTGCATCACGGTGCTGATCAGTGAGCTGAAGAGGAGATCTCGCTGAGCTACCAGAGGTGAGGCGAACACTCTCTTCTTTTTAGCAACTTTAAAAGCGGTCCAAGCGAGCGCAGCCCTATGACGGAGTTCCCTGGAAAGGGCGCCTGTGAAGTGGATCTTGCCACCGAGGTGCACATACCCTGAGACAAGACGAAACCGGGCAGAGGGCCAAGAGACGCATTCGAGCGGCAGCTCCGGAGACGAAGCGGCGAAGAGTGCAGTCTTGACACGCCGAGAGTCTCGTCCCACCGGGCAGACAATGGCTTCTGTTTTGCCCCTGTCGAGATTAGGGAGCAGCGCCCGGCCAAGGCACTCGTCAACCAGGGAAGAGGTGACGCGAACGACCGCATCGGCAAGATCGCCGGCCTTCCCAACTTGTACCATGAGGGCGGCGTCGTCCATCCAAGTGGAATCCATGGGGGAAAGAAAACAAGACGGCGCCTTATGGACAGGAAGTACGCAGCCTTGCATGTCAGGATGCCACGGCAAGGAGGGCAGGCAGCCAAGGGGGAGGATGGTATCATGCACCCGACGAAGGACGTGCGCAAATAGAAATCCAAAAGCAACATCAGCACAATTGTCCCCCGGCCGTGACCCAATCCTGGTGTGGACGACCTGTTCGCTTCCCTGGAAGCGAAACCAGGTCTCGGAGAGGATCTCTCGCATGCCATAGGAAGCCTAGTCTGAAGCTCCCGCATCGGCAACGAGGGAACTCTCAGTAAGGTGTCGCTGGAGGTCATGCGCAACCTCTTTCGGGAGTTTGACCTGCGAGAGAATGCTGTCAATGCCATCTGGGGTCAGGTCAGCTCCATGCAGAAGGCCACGCACAACTCTATAGAAGGCTTCACGCAGGTCCAAAAACACCAGTGCATGATTAAGGGCCTGGCGTCTGCAGCCCTGCTGAAACATCCTGATCATGTGGGAAGCGAATACCACAGGGTATCGTGGAAGTCCTCCTACCTGGAGAGGTGACGCAATAGAGCGCAGTGCTGGGACGCAGCGGTCCCGACCAGGCTGTGCACGGACTTGCCAGCAGTAGAGCTGATAAGGATACCCCTGTGCAAGAAGCATAATGCGGGATTCTGCTTCCCTTTCCAGGTGGCGACGAGGCGACCACCTTTCCACTGCAGCGGTTCTGCAGCCCGCAGGCTGCACTTTAGGAAGAGCTGAAAGAGGGCTCTGGATGCGCTGTGGGCTGCGAAGTGCCACACCTCGCCCGGCACATCATCGAGTCCACTGGCACGGCCGGTGTGTGTCCGACGAAGTGAAGCCTCGAGGTCAGCACGCGTAGGAACATCCTCAAGGGCTAAAATGTAGCTCTCGAGGTCCTGCTCGGACTGTCGCTGTTGACAGAGGGCGGCGAGGGTGACAGGGTCACTCTTGACACCAGCCTCTATGCCAGAGAAGTGAATCCATGCCTCCTCAACCTCAGCAGCGGTTTGCAAGATTCGCCCATCCTGGGCGACAACCTTCGGAAGCGCTTGACGTCCCCGAGCTCTGCGCTTGGGAGGACCAAGCAGGGGGCGGAGCTTACGCACAACATCTGCAGTCAGAGACGAGGTGGCGAGAACCGCAGCCTCATGGATGCCTTTGGCACGGTCGGCTCGAATGGAAGCCCGAAGCACGGCTTTGGTGGCGGCCAGGTCAGCAGTGAGACCCTGCAGCTGTCGACAAAGTGTCATGCCGGTCGGCAAAGCGGCGAGACGGGCAGCGTGGAGCCTGATGCCCCCGGCCCAGCACTTAAGCGCGGCAACAGCCTCGACCTTAGCAAGGACACCCTTCAAGCGAGCAATATGCTTTCGCAGCCATACTCGACGCTGCCTGAGGGACCAAGTCTGTGCCCCAAAGTAAGACGTGCGGCAGACCCCCCGCGCGGCAGGAAAGGCAAGCGGGAGATGCAACCTAAGGTGCCTTTCAATAGCAGCATAATGTCTATGGACATTGGTGCTCCATGGCTGCATGGGAATACCGCGGCAGATGTCATGGAGCGGTTGCTGCCCGTCAGGGGTGGCGATGGCATCTCGATCAATGCGGGTCACACGGTGTCTCCCAACCTTATCGGGGATGAGCTCAAAGTCAACCCACAAGGCAAGGCCAAAATGATCAACCCTTCCTTGTCCCCAGTCAAGATCAGTCAGGACGTAGGTGCTGTCGGGGGAAACTCGCCAAGCGACAGGAATGGCCCCATAATCTGGCGCGAACCAGACTGGCCGGACGGGGAAATCCACGTGTCAGACTGTCCAGTGTGGCAGGCACTGAAGGTGGAGGGGACCCAAAGGTCACGCTCATGCAAGAGCCCAAGGAGGTCAGGCGGCACCGGCTGTTTGGCAGGCCAAACCAGGTCCCCAACCCGAGCAGGGACAGCAGCCTCAAAACCGACATTGAAGTCGCCAAGGAGGATAACGTGGCTGTGGTTGTGCAGTCGCGCAAGTCGATGCCGGAAGTCCCTCCACCAGTCATTTCGGCCTGGGCTGCCAGCAGTGGGTGCGTGCAGACTGACAAAGAGGATGGCTGCGCCGGCCCGCGAGAAACGCACGACAAGAAGTCGTGGGCTGGCATGCAAATCCAGAAAGTCAGCCGGATGAAAAAAGCATGAAGCAGTTCCGACGGAGCAGTAAGGCAGCTCCCGTGAGAACCAAAGCTCAGTACCATAATTACCCCCGTCATCCCTGGCGGCACAGAAGCGGACGTGGGAACGGGAGGTAATAGTAGCGTCGGCAGGGGCGCGCGTCTCCTGCAGTGCTGCGACATGCACTCGCAGAGCGGCAAGCTGCTCACGGAGGTAGGCAGCGCGGCCAGGGAAGGCCGTGTCCGAGGCTGCAATGGGGTCCTTGGCCCCATGTGAGAGTGACTGGACATTGACTGTAACAAGGAGAAAACGCGCCCAAACAGGGTCCTGGTGTGTGGTCTCGGAACCAGGAGTCTCAAGTCCGAAAATATGCGCACATTCTGCAGAAGACAGCGGAGCTTGGTCCGTATGCCTATCCTGGTCAACGAAGGAGGATCCGCAGAGCTTGGGCCACAAAGAAGGACACAGAGCAGATTCGACGAGAAGCCACGCCCAAGGGAGGGCGCCGGATCGATGCCAAGAAGTCAACAACAGCTGATGCGGGTCCGGACTGCCCCGCCGGCTTGGCAAGGCCGTCGACGAGCTCATTGGCAGGTTGGCCATGATGGGAGCGGGACGTGCCTGACATCGCCTTGAAACTCAGGGCGCCCGGCCGCAAGCACTTGCATTATGTGTCGACCAACGGCGGCGAGCTCAGCGGCGCCAGCCCAACCACACCTACCCGTAACCTGAACAATGGCGGTTTCACAGTCAGAGGAAAACCCGAGCGCCCTGCAGGGCGGGGCCTGCAGGGCCCAAAAGGCGGCCCAGACTAGCGCGGACTGCTCACCATGTAGAGCGGAGTGCTCCGTAGCGCCGAGGTAGACGGGGTCAGCAGCGTCAGTGACAACGTGATCGCCTGCCCAACCTAGAAAGTGTAGGTCAGAGCCGAGCAGGGCAAGGACACAGAAAGCCCAGCTGCTCCTGCTGCCATCGAAAGACCCATCAGTAAAGATATGGATATGATCCCATACCTCGCCTGACAAAGCAGGCCCTGCCGTACACTGACCAAGCGGCTGCCTTGCAGCTGGGTGGCTGGGGAGGTCAGCCGGAACTCCTTGTGGCAGGCGCCAGCTGCCAGACGTAAAGAGCGCAGCTGTATCATTGAGTCCCCTGGGAAGTGGCAGGGAAACGTGAGTCAGATCATGGGTCGGAATGAGCTCAGGTCGGCCAAACAGCTGTAAAGCAGGACTCCGTGAACTGCGGGAGGAGTCATTGCCCGTAGCATACGTCCGGGCTGATGAGGCAGGGACACTCTCAAAATGTTCCTCAAGTGTCTCGAGAAGTGTGGCCGCAAGGAAATATGGATGTCCCGAAGCAGCCTGCAGGCTCTCCTCAAGCAACGTCTGAAGTGGCCCAACGGACACAGTACCAGGGGCAGTAGGGGCAAGAAGGCCAGGAAGGACAGAGACGCCTCTGCAGGGCGTGGGCACCGGACGCCCGGCAGGCCCTTGCGGCCAGCCACGAAGGGTTGCAGTTGCACCAGTTGCACCCTTGTCCCCATCATGCCAGCTGTCAGCAACAACAAAGACAGGATCAGGCCCAAACTGGTCGACAGGGATGGCCGAGGCAAGTGGAAGGCAACCAAGAGCACAAGCACAGAGAATGCAAGTAACCCCCGGCACAGCAAAAAATGAGCCTCCCCGTCCCTGATCCCGAGCGCAGGCAGTGAGTAGGAACAAGAAGGCGGACGCAGGCCCAGAGGTGCCATCAAATGGAATTAGTACAGAAAGCGCGGCAGAAGCAAGTGTGATGGAGGCAGCAAAGGCAAAAAGCATCGCCGCATGGGCACGATTGGAAGCGCCAGCACGTCTCTCAGCTGTTGGACCCCCAGTTGCGCCACTGGGCCGCCCAATAAGGTAGGGATATCCCTATCAAATGCTTATGCTTATGTGCTTTTTGGGTCCCTAATTAGGGGGTTTAAGGTTTCGGGGTTTAGGGGCTTGGATAAGGGCTTTACAAAAAGACACTTCGAAACCCTCAGGAACTCATTTCATCTTAAGTAGCCATGCAGGCATCCCTACCTGCATATACTGATTCTGCTAGCTTATACAAAATTCCGCAGTAAGATCCTGTTAACAACCGCATAAAGCCGTCAAACCCGTGAAAACGAGTTTAACACGTCAGGAATTCCGAGAGGGATCCCGATTTCAGATCTGCTTGTCTGGGAGTTGAACATTCTGGGTTCATAATATGGTTTATTTTTTGGTAGAAACTTAAATTGATTCCTTAACAAGAACCCAGTTTGAACATTTCCGTGGTATCAGAGGCATGGGGTTTCTAAGGAGTTAAGGGTCTTGGCCGTTTAGGGTTTTGGGGTTTAGGGTTTAGGGTTTAGGGTTTTCCTAAACCCTAAACCCTAAAGGCTCACGGGACCCCTTCTTACTTAAAGGCTCATGGGACTTAGTAAGTAAGGTCATAAGAAGTGCCCTGAACCCTTACCCAGAGTGCCCAATACCTCTTAATTAAGGAATATACCTTAAGTTATAGTAGGATCCCTAATATGATTTAAGGAATATTCCTTAATTAAGGGGTATTGGGCTCTCTGGGTAAGTATGGCCAGCTGAGGGTGTAGAGTTCAGAGGCCCAAGCCCTAAAACCCCACGCGAAGCTCTTGCTGAACCTTCTTTGAGCCCTTATAAAAGCAGTTTACGGTTCAGGGTTCAGGGTTTAGGGTTTTTTTTAAGTGAACGCTGTGAGGGTTTAGGGTTTAGGGTTTAGAGTGAAAGCCTTGGAGAACCTAATTGGAACCCAAACTCAACACAATTAGCTTCATTTTGAATCTGAAGCGCGGTCGAACTTTATACAAGCCCTAAAGAAGTTTCTTCCGAAACCCATGAACCTCTATTAATCCGTACAATCCTTGAACCTACCACAAGCTGCCTTGCTGCAACTTCTGCCTGAAAACTAAAAAAATGCTCGGACGGATCGTGTCTAAATTTTTAAGGTTCATACTTTCAAAGAGCTTGAACTCTTACTCTCAAAGTATCTTTAAACAGTTGCAAATCATACAACAAACGTTACGTAACGCTAAAACTTTTCGTGACCCGTACAAGTCTCTAAACCCGGATCAAGGCCCTTATAAAACCTGCAGTAGTAAAACATACTACAACCGTATAACAAGAAGACAACCCTTCTAAACCCTCGAACCCTGCAAAACAACCTTTGCTAACCACATGCAAGCCCTTCGAAAGCCCCCCATATAAGCCCTCCTTGAATCCTAAATCCAGAAACCCTAAAACAAAACGCCTTGATATAGAAATCTGATGTATTAGAAATACAATTCCCGCGAATTCCTTAATCTCCATGCGCTATTCTAATTGCTAAGGCCCTGTACTTATTAAGGCGCATGAATATAAAACCAACCTGTAAAATCCCTGCAAAACCTTTTCAATATCCGAAAAAACCCACAAAAGAGCCCTAGGAACTATAAACATATTATAAATTCTACATTCCCTAAACCCTAAACCCCAAACCCAGCACCTTAAACCCCAAAGCAGGCCAGGAAAGGGACCTCCGGGATGTTTGCCTGCTGCGCGTTGCCGGCCTCAGAGGCTGAAAAAACCGTGGAGGTCAAGGCCATTAGGGCTTTAAAGGGTTTAGGGATAAGGGTTTCGACTAAGGATTAGGGTTTAGGGATTAGGGTTTCGGGTTTATGGATTTAGGGATTAGGGTTTAGGGTTTTGTGTTTAGGGATTAGGGATTAGGGTTTAGGGATTAGGGCTGAGCGTTTAGGATGTGGGGTTTAGGGACTGTAGGGCTTCTATGGAAAAGGGATTCCATCAGGGTGTCCTTCCATCAGAGCCCAATACACCTGAATTAAGGAATATGCCTTAAATTAGAAGGGGCCTTCTATTATGATTTTAACCACATTCCTTCAAACTATAAGGGGCCTTATATTATGATTTAGGCTATATTCCTTAATTAAGGGGTATTGGGCCCCTCTGGGTTGAAAAGGGTTTAGGGCTTAGGGTTCGGGGTTTGGCGTAGTTCGGGGTTCAGGGTTTGGGGTTGGGGACTTAGGATTCAGGATTTCGGATTTAGGACGTAGGGCTTAGGGTTTTGGGGCTCATTTCGGGGCTCCGGTTAAGGCTCGGGTGTGCACATTTTCATTTCTAGGCTTTTTCAGGGGCTTTTGGTGTTTCATGGGCCCAGGTAGAGGGAAGTACTGTCGAGTTTCAGAAAGATCTTGCTTTTGTTGGCCTTGGGTTCCGTGGTTTAGGGTTTGGGGATTAATTAAGTATGGCTTGGGGATTTGAGTGAGAGTTTGGGGTCGCAACATTTACAGACATTGTACGGCTTATTACGTGCGACTGTGAGTCTGAACTCCACTGCAGGTTCCTCGATAGCTGTAGACAGCCAGAGGCCCAGAAAACCCTGGCAAAAGATGATGAAAGATATGTAGGATGCAGGGCTTTGTGCAGGGCAGATCTGGCCCTAAACCCTAAACCCTGAACCCTAAACCCTAACCCCTAAACGGGCAGGTTTTTCATCAGTGAAGCTGCTGTCACTTGTCGCTGGCTCGAGTTTGTGCTTGCATCCATAGAGCCTGCTTCTCGCAAATCCTACTTAGAGGATCATGGGACTTAGTAAGTAGGTTATAATTGCGGTTGTAAGTCCACTAAGTGGATTTATCATAAGTATAACCTACTTAGAACCTTCCTAAGTAAGTCCCATGTGCCTTTAAGTAGACCCTAAAGCCCAAACCATTAAAGGGAACCCTAGTATAGAACCCTATAGGACCCTTAAAAGGAACCTGAAACTCTACTTACTAAGTCCCATGAGCCGTTAAGTACCCCTAAACCCCCTTATAGAACCCTTATAGATCCCTTTTAAAGATCCCTTTTAAGGAGCCCTTTAGGGAACCTTACTTACTAAGTCCCATGAGCCTTTAAGTAAACCCTGAACCCCCTTTCATCAAAGGAACACCGAGTCGAGGCTTGGGGGTGGGTCTACAGCCGCAGAAAAGGATTTAGGTTTAGGGTTTAGGGTTGAGGGTGTTAGGGTTTAGGGTTTTAGGGTTTAGGGGTTAGGTTTAGAGTTTAAGGTTTAGGGTTTTAGGGTTTTAGGGTTTTTAGGGTTTTAGGGTTTTAGGGTTTAAGGCTTTAGGGTTTTAGGGTTTAGGGTTTTAGGGCTTTAGGGTTTTAGGGTTTAGGGTTTTAGGGTTTTAGGGTTTTAGGGTTTTAGGGTTCTAGGGTTTAGGGTTTAGGGTTTAGGGGTTAAGGGTTTTAGGGTTTTAGGGTTTTAGGGTTTTGGGTTTAGGTTTAGGGTTGAGGGTTTAGGATTTAGGATTTAACATTTAGAAAATAGGGTGTAGGGTGTAGGATTTGGGGGAGTTTAAGGGTTCAGGTTTTATAAAATTTAGGGTTTAGGGGAATAAGGTTTTAGGGCATAGGGTGTAGGGTGTTTAGGGTTGATGATTCAATCTAGGGCTGAAGGGTTTAGGGTCTAGGATGTTAGGGTTTCGGGGTTTGGGATTTAGGGTTGAGGGGTTGGGGTTTGGGGTTTAGGGTTCCTAAGACAAGGGGCGGTTTCACAGGGTGCAAATCAAACCCTAAACCCTAAACCCTTTAACCCTAAACCCTCCAAGGACACCCTTATGGAATCCTTTTTCCATAAAGCCCAAAACCCCACATCCTAAACCCCTAAACCCCAGATCTTTGGTCCCCGCTGCTCTACTAAAGGACGTTTTAGGGTTTAGGGTTTAGGGTTTAGGGGTTTAGGGTTTAGGGGATTAGGGTTTAGGGTTTAGGGTTTAGGGTTTAGGGTTTAGGGGTTTAGGGTTTAGGGTTTAGGGGTTTAGGGGTTTAGGGGTTTAGGGTTCAGGGCTCTAACTCCCAAACCCTCTCTGAAAGATCTGCTTGAAGGCTCATGGGACTTAGTAAGTAAGGTTGTAAGGAGGTTATAATTAGGATAACCCCACTTAGGGGACTTATAACCCCAAATATAACCTACTTACTAAGTCCCATGATCCTTCAAGTACCCTAAACTCCCCCTTATAGAACCCTTAATAGATCCCTTAAAGGAACCCTTTAAGTAACCCTAGTTACTAAGTCCCATGATCCTTTAAGTGAGGCCCTAAACCCTAAACCCTAAACCCCAAACCCTCTCTGAAAGATCTGAGGTCGGCGCTGCTTGCCAAAGCAGTTTCAGCGTCTCCCCGGCGTCAGCGCAGAGCGACTGGACCTTGAGATGCTCCCAAAGACCCCAAGATCCCTTAATAAGGGAATACCTAGGGTTCCTTTAAGGGGATCCTATAAGGGATCTAGAGGGTTTAGGATTTAGGGGACTCCAATTCCCCTTACTTCAGGAATATTCCTTACATTACAGAAGGATCCCTAATATGATTTAAGGAATATCCCACAATTAAAGGAAATTGGAGTCTCCGGGCTCTATAGGTTCATGGGGAAGGGGTTTAGGTTTAAGGGTTTTAGGGGTTTTTAAGGCGTTTCCAATTCAGGAGTAAGTAGGGTTTAGGCTTGAGAATACTCGAAAACTAATGTGGAGACCCTAAAATAATCAGAACAGGGTTCTGGGGTATATTTTTAATTTTTAGGATGAATACAAGACGGAACTTGAAGGAATTAGGCTCCTTCAAGGCCCTTCGAGCCCTCGTCGCATGCGGAATTTTCCCGGAGGAGGAGCTTCTGAGTCTGCCGCAACGTCCTCGCCGCCGTCGTCCATGGCCTGGTACGAACAGGAGACCCCCAAAACGAAAAGGGTGAAAGGGTACTTGGGAGACCTAGCATCATTCGGCCGAGAGTCTCAGGGTATAATATATGGGCCTGAATAGTTAGAATAGGGATTTGGGGCCATTATACTCTTTTTTAGAATAAGGAGCCCCCAAAATAGTATTGGTAATTATTTAGGCCCCTATATTACTCGTCCTTTTGGCTTCTGCTTCACACTAAGACGAGAAGGTAAGCAAGAAACGCGACTCTGGCCTAACTTCGAAATGTCACGATCATGAGCGCCCGTCTTGCGGTAGGCCTAAACCCTCCGCCCCACCTAGGAAGCCTAATTACCCAAAATATCTGTCTCCGTAAACCGAAAGTAGTGGGAAATAAAGGAAATTCGACCATAATTGTTTGCTACTGAACCCTAAACCCTAAACCCTAAACCCGGGCTACTGGCATTCTAGGGAAACCCTATCAGCCAACTGGCACTACACCGGGAGCCCCCAATAGGGAGTGTAGGGTTTGGTTTTCAGGATTACGGGTCTAGGAATTAGGATTCAGGATTTAGGACTTACCTGTGCCCTAAAGAACCTACACTCATATAAGTAATCTTCATAAGGAAGCCTAAACAGGTAGGTTGTTCAGGGTTCAGACCGGGTACGTTTAGGGATCCTTGGTTTTGGCGCAGAGTCGCAGCTGGGAAACTTTTCCTGTGAAGCAGCGTCGCATCCACCTAGATAATCAAGTTCATGAGAAGCTTACTTAGAGGATCATGGGACTTGGTAAGTAGGTTATAGTTGGGGTTATTAGTCCCCTAAGTGGGGTTATCCATATTATAACCTAATTATAACCTTACTTCCTGAGTCCCATGAGCCTTTAAGTATGTACACTAAACAACGAAAAGCCTGCTAAACCCAACTTCGCACAAACCCCATCGAACCCCGTTTGCCAGGAAACCCTTCAGAACCGTCTACGAGGCCCAAAAAGACTCTTCGAAACTCCAAAGCCAAGTTCGTAATGTAGGGACCTTAACAATAAGAATAAGGTTTTGGGCTCCTTTATAGTACAGTTGTAATAAGCAACTCTACAAAAAAATATTGGCAATTATTAAGGCCCCTATGTTAGACAAAACCGTACATAGACTACTATAGATCCCTTATAGACCCCTGTAAAGGAACCCTTTAAAGGAGCCCCTACTCTACTTACTAAGGCCCCTGCATTATCCACCGCGCCTCAAAGCTGTCCAAGAGCTCTCTTTGGCCAGCCTGTGCCATCCTGCTCCCAACTTCATGGAATCCCAGAAACTCCAATATCCCTTAAATTGTAGTAGGATCCCAAATATGAGTTAAGGAATATTCCTTAATTTGAGGTATATTGGAGTCTCTGGGGATTTAGGGCAGGGTCACCCTTGGCCCAAGGTTTAGGGTTTAAGGTTCGGGCTTTAGGAGGAACTCCCTGCAGTCTTCTGGGTTCTTGCTAGGGAACCTGACTTAAGCTAGTAAGGAAACCATGTTCTCTAATGTAAATCCCTATTATAGTAACTTAAACTGATAAGGAACCCCTCTTTCGGTTCAAAGGCAAGAAACCTAGGACCTCTTGCCAAAGCCTGACGCCCCCAACCTAAAGCCAAGTCCAAACCCCAAATCTCTACAGCACTGAACCCTTATACACCCACCCCCAAGTCAACCCAAACCCCTAAACAATAAACCCGAGACGCGGGCTTCATTATCTCGTAGTAGCAGTCCCAGCGCCGTATCCATCTCTCCAAACCGTCGGGGTTCGATACCTCCGCCGGCAGGCTTCAGAAAGCTTCAGGGTGCCTTACACAGGGGTTCCTGAAAAGAAAATCCTACGACCTAGGGCTGACATGCAAGTCGGTGTTGCGGTTTAGGGTTTAGGGTTTAGGGCTTAGGGGAAGAGTATAGAGCTTCAGGGCGCTGGTGCTTTGAGGATTTGAGCCATCCTAGGCCTAACAGGTTGGGCCTTTCAGGGTTAGGATTCCGGACTGAAAGCCTTGTGGGAGTTTCCGAAAATAGGGGACTCTAATAGAGTACCCTAACTAGTAGGATCCTTACTATAAGGACACCCAAAAAAAGGTACCCCTAATTTCGGAAACTCCCTCGTAGCCTGGAGGTGTGGTGATTGTAAGAAGCAGCCCTGCGGCAACTGGGAGGTGCAAAACATACAGTAGAAGCCAAAAAGTTGGAAACCCCCTAGCCTCAATCCTTAAGAGTAATGTATAGGGAATCCCCAGCACTATTTGGCCTTAATCCGGTCTCCAACTTTATGGGGTTTACTGTAGTTTTACCCGTCATTCAAGGGACTGAATCCTCTACAAGACTTCCCAAAGAGAACCTGGATAATCCCACAGAAAAGCTCTCTACTTAAAGGCTCATGGGACTTAGTAAGTAGGGTTATAAGTAGGTTATAATTAGGATAACCCCACTTAGCCGACTTATAACCCCAATTATAACCTACTTACTAAGTCCCATAAGTAGCCTCAAGTTAGAACAAGGATTCGGCGGGTCTGATGTTTAGCTTTGGTGGGGGAGGGGTGGCGCTTGCTTCAAGGCTTAAGAAGTTAGGGTTGTTTTGAAGTGTAGGGTTTGGGATTGAGGGCTTTTCGAAGACTTAGGATCTGGGATTTAAGGTTGTGGAAGTCGGATTGACATTTAGAGTGATCAAGAAAGCTTCTGCCTTAGGATCCGGAGTTTTAGATTTGGGAGTCCGAAGGTACGGGCTTCTAAGGGTATCCCGTTGCAAAACAAAGGGACCCTAACTAACAATTGGACATTTCTTATAAAATCCGCCACGAGGGAACATCCAGGCTGCGTGGGGTGAAGGTTGGTCCCTACCTGGGGAGCTGCCCCATAATTAAGGGGTTGCGACCCACTATTTTGTAGGGTTTGGGGCTACAGGTACACCCACAAAGCGAGCTCTCAATTCTAAACTTCCGAAACCCTTAAGAACCTTAAAGCCCTCAAAACCCTCAAAACCCTGAACCCTAAACCCTTAAAGCCCTTAAAACCCTCAAAACCCTGAACCCTAAACCCTTAAAGCCCTTAAACCCTCAAAACCCTAAACCCCAAACCCTTAAAACCCTACCCTTATGCCCTGAACCCTGAACCCGAGACCCCTAAGCCATAAACCCTGAGCCCTACATCCGACACCCTTACTTAGAGGGTCATGGGACTTGGTCCCTTAAAGGGTTCCCTTAAAGGGTTCAGGGATCTTTAAAAGGGATCTATAAGGGTTCTATAAGGGGGAGTTTAGAGTACTTAGAGGGTCAGGGGACTTAGTCAGGAACCCTTGGTTTCCTTTAAAGGGCTCCTTTAAGGAATCTGTTAAGGGGTTCTGTCAGGGGAATTTCTTTAAAGGGTTCCTTGAAGGGGTCTATAAGGGTTCTAGAAGGGGAATTCCTTTAAAGGGTTCCTTTAAGGGATCTATTAAGGGGTTCTATAAGGGGGAGATTAGGTTGCTTAAAGGATCATGGAACTTAGTAAGTAGGTTATAGTTGGGGTTATGAGTCCCCTAAGTGAGGCTATCCTAATGATAACCTACTAGTAACCCTCAGCTACGCCGAGGCACCACGAGGAAGGGTGAGTCGACCAGGACGAGGGAGCCAGTCTCGTAGCTCCTCTGAGCCACCAAGGCCTCCCCGCAACGGCGGCTTTACGATTAGGTTTAGGGCTCAGAGTTTTAGGGTTTAAGGGTTTAGAGTTTCAGGGTTTAGGGTTTAAGGGTTTAAGGGTTTAAGGGCTTAGGGCTTTTTACGCCTCTGGGGGTTTGCGCTTAGCACTGGCTTAGCGGGTTTGTTTAGGGTTTCGGCTAAGGGCTCTTCTGGCGCTGTGGAAAAAAAGGCATGTCGAACAGGTTGTGGTAGGAGTTTGTCTTCGAGGCGTCGGTCCGAGCCGTGTTTTACAAATGGGTGGTTGTCAAAATTATGGTCCCTTTCTGGGTACTTATTATAATACGGCACCTAATACTTAGGGTCAACTACCCAAATACATTCAGTGACACGAAGCTTCTGCTGTTCCGGGGCGCGGGGTGAGCAGTGGTGGTCTTATGCAACGTTCGGTGTTCAGGGTTGGTGTTTTCGTGGTCACGTCCGTTTGTGCAGCGCCGGAACACAGCCTATCGAGCTTCCTGAACTTCACGTTGATTCTACAGCCACCAGCATGCCAGAAACCCTAGAACAAAAAACAAGGCTGTCAAACCCTGGATGCCTAAAAGCACAAACGAAGGCCTAATTCTCCTAAAACCCCGACATGCTGGACCGTGTTACATTAGACCAACTTCCCGAAATAAAACCGCCAAACCCTCAGGCCCTAGTTCGAGGGTCGGAAGACTTTGTAAGTAGTTCTTTCATAGACGTATAAGTATCATATCCCCAATTAGGATCCGTTTTCGGCTACATATAACTCCACTTGTTATCTACTTACTGAGTCCTAAACCTAAACCTTAAACCTTAAACCTTTATAGCTCACAAGGCCGAAGTTTCCAAAGGCGCTGCCTTCCCCAGGCGTTGCGGAGCTTGGCCTGGAAAAAATGCGGGTGGCTCTCCAAATCTAAGGGCTTCAAGGGTTCAGGGTTTTAAGGGTTTGAAGGGTTTTAAGGAGAATTAAAGGGTTTTAAAGGGTTTTAAGGTTTTAAGGTGTTAAGGGTTTTAAGGGTTTTAAGGGGTTTTAAGAGTTTCACGGGTTTTAAGGGTTTAGGGTTTAGGGTCTTAAGGGTTTTAAAAGGTTTTAATGGTTTAGGGTTCAAGGTTTTGAGGGTTTTAAAGGGTTTTAAGGGTTTTTAAGGGTTTAGGGTTTAGGGTTTTGAGGGTTTTAAGGGAGTCAAGGGTTTAGGGTTGAGGTTTCTGGGGTTTTAAGGGCTGTAGAGGTTTAGGGTTTTAAGGGTTTTAGAGGCTTTTCGGGTTTTAAGGGTTTTAGGGGTTTGGGGTTTAGGGTTTCAAGGGTGTTAAGATTGGGTTTTAAGGGTTTAGGGTTTAGGGCTTTAGGGGTCCATAAGGGTTCTAGAAGGGTTTAGGGATATGGCTAATTCTCTAAATTAGGGTCCCTTCTAGGGTCCTTTTTATGCCCAAAAAGCGGCCCGCGTTTAGAGCACTACCCACACGTCGATACTTTCGTCATCGTTAAAGTTTCGGGGTTTGGGTTTTAGGGTTTAGGGTTAGGGTTCAGGGCCTAGCGTTTAGGATAACTTGGGTTTAGGGCAGAATCATCATCAAAACTGCCCTTTAAAGGAACCCCTATAGATCCCTTAAAGGAGCCCTTTAAAGGAACCCCTATAGATCCCTTAAAGGAGCCCTTTAAAGGAACCCCTATAGATCCCTTAAAGCAGAAAAACTCGGTCGAGACCCTAAACTCCTGAGCGCCGGACCCCCAGGCCTTGCTCAGTAAGGCTTAGGGTCCCTCTCAAGGGTACTATAGGGTTCTAGAATGGGGCTCCCTTTAAGGGTTTAGGGTCCCTCTTAAGGGTACTATAGGGTTCTAGAATGGGGCTCCCTTTAAGGGTTTAGGGTTTAGGGTCTACTTAAAGGCTCATGGGACTTAGCAAGTAAGGTTATAAGTAGGCTATACTTAGGATAACCCCACTTGGCGGACTTATAACCCCAGTTATAACCTACTTACTAAGTCCCATGATCCTCTAAGTAAGCCACAAACCGTAAGCCCCAAACCAACCCACTGACTGTCCTGCCGGCTCAGCCGGCGTCGTCCGCCCTGGCAGGAAGCCATCACAGTCCTAGCAGTGAACAAGGCCCTAAGAAAGACGTTGGGTTTCCCATTGTCCTTTAAGTTTTGTATGATCTTAGAGATGTGTGCATGCTATCCCAGTTCTTTAGGACTAAAGGCGTTTTAGGGTCTAGGTGTTGGGATGGCGATTCGGAAATGGCAAGAGCTTTTCAGGAACTGCATCAGCAACCCGTACTTAAAGGCTCATGGACTCATGGGACGTAGTAAGTAAGGTTATGAGTAGGTTACAATTAGGATAGCCCCCAATTAGGGGACTTATAGCCCCAATTATAACTTACTTCCTAAGTCCCATGATCCTTTAAGTAACCTAAGCTCCCCCTTATAGAACCCTTATAGACCCCTTAAAGGAACCGTTTAAAGGAATTCCCCTTATAGAACCCTTATAGACCCCTTCAAGGAACCCTTTAAAGGAACCCCAGGGTTTCTTACTAAGTTCGACGACCCTGAAAGTACTTTAAACTCCCCCTTATGGAACCCTTATAGATCCCTTTTAAAGATCCCTGAACCCTGTAAGGAACCCTTTAAGGGAACCCTATACTTACTAAGTCCCATGACCCTTTGAGCAGACCTCAAACCGCCGGCCTGACCTGAAACCTCAAGCCCCTGACTCCTAAAGGCGCTTGCAATGACCATACTTAAAAGATCATGGAACCTAGTAAGAAAATTTAGGGATCCTTTAAAGGGTGCCTTTAAGGGATCTAAAAGGGTTCTATAAGGGGGAGCTTTTGTAGGTTACTTGAAGGATCATAGGACTTAGTTAGTGGCTATGATTGGGGTTATAAGTCCCCCAAGTGGGGTTATCCGAATTATAACCTACCTATAACCTTACTTACTAAGTCCCATGAGCCTTTAAGTACACCCCTACAGCCAGCAAACCGCGCCTGCAGCCTGGACTAAACCTCCTAACTGAATCAACCCCAAACCTTCCCTAAACCCTGAACTCCGAAACCCGAAACCCTGTAGTAACCCTGGATTTAGAGCCCTGAACCCTAAACCCCTAAACCCCTAAACCCCTAAACCCCTAAACCCCTAAACCCCTAAACCCCTAAACCCCTAAACCCCTAAACCCCTAAACCCTAAACCCCTAAACCCCTAAACCCTAAACCCCTAAACCCTAAACCCTTGCAGAACCCGTTTAAAGGAACCATAAAAGCCCTCTGAAACCAGGCCTGGAAGGCAACTGCGCGCTTTCGCAGCTCGGCCTGCGATTCTGGGGAGTTGCCCTTGGGTACTTAAAGTATCATGGGACTTAGTAACTACGGTGATTAAAGGGGTAACCATACCTTATTTTTGCTATTTACCCCAATTAAGGTAGTTACAAGCTTACTTGCTTGATCTCATACTCCTCCAAGTATAAGGGCTCCTTTTAAGGGTTTAGGCTTCCGGGTTTAAGATTAGGGTTAGAGTTGTGGCTTTAAGAGTTCAGTCTAAGGATTCACAAGGGATCGAAAAGGTAATGTGGGGGCCCCTACGAATTGTAACAGGGTTCCTTTTCAAGGATTCTAAATGTGCGCTGCTTCTATAATGTAGAGCTCCTTTAACGGGGTCCCGTTAAGGGGTCTCGATAAGGGCTATTATAGGGTTTTGATATAAGGGCCTTAACAATCGGAAAAGGGCTTTGGGGCATCTTGTAGTATAGCTCTTCAGGGACTGTAAGGGTATGTTTTCGTTTATGTCCTCAGAAAGGTTCCGCGCAGGGTTTTAGAACCCGGTAGGTTTTTGTAACAGTGTTATCAGGGCTTTTGGGGTTTAGGGTCTGAGTTTGGAGCGGCGGTTTGGGCTTAGGGTCTAGGGTTTAGGGATTCATTAAATTCTTGGGTTGTAGGTTTAATCAACAGTTTAGCTTAGGACTTTAGAATCGATTTGGTAATGAAGGATTTCTCAAAACCGCCCCCAAACCCTCAACATCCTTCCGAACCTGCACCACCTCCCCAGAGCCAAACTCAACAGAGGCTCACACAACCTTAACAATCGTGGACAGCTTCAAACGGCACTGGTAACAAAACTCTGAACTGACGCCTCGAAACCTGGACCCCAAAACACTAGGTTTTAGAGTTTTGGACGTAGGGCTTAGGGTTTAGGGTTTAGGGCTTCCTTTCCGGGCTTATGGGCAGTTTGTGACAATTCTGGGTTCCGTATGGGTTTCTGGTTACGATCAGATTTCGAAAAAATTTCGAGAATCTTTGCAGCACTGCAAGAAATCACGGGTCATCGGTTCCCGCCTGGAGTCCAACCACACTTCTTTCGGTAAACCACTCCAACATCGAGACCGAAGCATTCGCACGGAAAGCCTTTGCCACATCCAGCTGTGCGTTGCAGGCCAAGGCCCCTCGATGATTTCACTTCTTTCTATGCCACCGCGAACGAGGTCCTCTCTCGCATCTTCATGCACAAACTCCATGAGGCCTTGTGAGGTGCAGTTCTTTGATATGTGGGAATGTTGGGATGGTCCCGGGGCAAATTCCCGAACCAGGCGCACCACTCTGACAGGAACAAGTCAGGGCCCCAGTTGGCGAGCAGGAGTGCCAATTTCACCGACTCCACTAAGTCCCAGAACGGCTGCAGCTTTTGAAGCTCAGGAATGTGCCGAGGACCCAGAGACTCCAATATCCCTTAACAAAGGAATAGACCTTTAATAATAAGAGGATCCCTAATCAGATTTAAGGTGTATTCCTTAATGAAGGGATATTGGAGGCTCTGGAGAGCTGTATCGAACGAGCCATGATCATGTGTGCCAGATATCCCGTCAACAGCCGTGTAAAGCAAGCTTTGTGCTTTCGCGGTAGGTCGTCTCAGCGCATCGTGTCCAGAAATGCTTGGCTTGGCTTTCTGACCTACTTTGAGATCTTGCACAATATTTCGGGGCTGCAAACTAGAAAAGGCAACTGGCACCACTCTACATCGATCTCGGAGCTTAGGGTTTAGGGGTACAAAGGCCTTCTGAAACCCTTTAAAAAAAAGAAATCGAAGCCCTCAAAAAAACACACCAACAACAAAACAACAATGCGCAGGAAAACCCAAAAACAAACTCTTTTGAGACCATCTATCTAAAACCCTAGCAAAACCCAAGGAAACCCATTAAACCCATGGTAGAACCCTCATAAAAGAAGGAGCCCATGTGAAGCCAAGCCGAAGCCTTGGCCGCCTCCAAGTTACCTTGCCTGGTGGTTGCTTGGAAGGTTTAGGGTTTAGTGTTTTTAGGGTTTTATAGCGTTTAGGGTTTTGGGGTTTAGGGTTTCGGGTTTAGGATTTAAGGTTTAGGAGTTAGGGGTTAGGAGTTTAGGGGTTTAGGGGTTTAGGGCTACGGATTCGTTACTATGAGGGTCGGGGGACTTGGCACGTAGAGCTCCTTAAAAGGATCCTTAAACGCCTTAGGCTGTTATAAGGAGGGTCGGGGGACTCAGTAAGTAGCTATTTTGCAGACTTACAAGTATCATAACCCCAATTAATTAGGACCCCTTTCAGGGCACTTAAACCTGTACCCCGCTTAGAACCATAATGAAAATAACATTTGCAATATTCTTTTGGGGTTTGTATGAACAAAAAGTAGAAAATAATTCCTACGGAGACTGTAGATAAGTCTCCCGACCCTCCAAGTATGGCTTAGGGGCCTTCGTGGCTTTAGGGTTTAGCGCGAGGGTTTAGTTAGGGTTTAGGGCTCCTTCAAAAGTTTTTTAAGGATTTTTTGCAGGAGTTCAGATATTCCGTCATGGGTTCGTTTCAGGGTTCCTTCTTGGAATCCTTTGTAGGCATGCTTTCAGGGTCGGTTAGTCTATACTTTGGGATTGCTGCAGGAAAGTCCGGGCTTGGGATTTGGGATGTCGGCTGTTGGGTTTAGCATGTGACGGTGCTAGGGTTTATCGGTTAAAATTTCCTCATACATTCATGTAAGGGTTCCAACCCACAGGCTTCGGGTAAAGTTTTTTTTGCGGTGGCCCCGGGCGTGTCCGCGGGCCGTTGCACGCCCTTCAACACTTATCGTAAACACGCCCCCTCATTTGACGAGTCCGGTGCCTCATATATCTTAAACACGCCCCCTCGCTTGGCGATTCCGGTTCAAGATATATCTTAAAAGCGCCCCCTCGTTTGGCGATTCCGCTTCGCCCGCCTCAGATCCGGGTTTCCTCCTCGACAGGGTCCTCCTCGACAACATTTCTGAACCTCCATCCTGAACATAAAGGATGAAGAACATCCACTGACAGCATTCGATGTCCGAGCACCGTGCGCAGATGTGCTGCCAGCGGCACCATGTCACTCATGATTGACATAAGCCTCCTCGAAATGAATTTCACTCAAGTAGCCCATTTTGCAACAGTTACGAGTGCTTCATGGCTGACCTGGCAGCGATGTCGTCTGGCACATCGGCCCGCAGGTCTGCAAGGTCATGCAGGCTGACAAGCCTCAGCATGGGAACGCAACCCCTTAGCATCGTAAGACCCTCATATATGAGGTCTTGGGCCTGGTGCCTGATGCCTGGTTTAGTATAGGTTATCCCCTGATGCCAAAATTTTCAGGTCTTGGGTGCGTTAACATTAGCATAAACTGCGGTATATGAAAGTATACAAAATTAGAATACAGTCGAGATTTGCTGTTGGAGGGACAGAGTCAGGCCGCGACACCGAAGGACTTGTTCAGAAAGAAGAAACCGGACTGAACGAAGTCCTTGTCCGGCTCGGGAATTACCGGCCGAGCACTGGAGGCCACAGGCTTCTGAATAAATCGCACCAAAACCGCACCGGGCGCCCTGGCCAATGTGCGCACCACTTGGGAATGTGCGTAGCCACAAAACATTCGAGCTCCCGCGCCAAGAAACACCGAACTTGCGGCGATCTGGAAGACACGCTGAGCCAGGAAGTGCGGGCACTTGTAACCACAACGGGAACAGCGTGGCAAAAGGTGGCGGAAGAGGTGTGGCCAGGTAGGACAGTGTTCTTGTTTCGGCGACTCGGGGCACCGTCGAAGCAACCATGCCACACATGATATTGCCGGAATGTGAGTGAGAAACACTTCTTCTTGGAGCGCAAGTTCGTTACCCACAACAAGCATCACCGGAACCGCCAACGAGGCTTTGCCGAAAGCCTCGCGACTCAGCGAAGAGGCATGGCTGTCGCAGATGTACACGGCTTTTCGACACCTGCAGAAATTACAATAACCAGTTGTGGTCATGTCAGCAGCATCAGTAGTGTGTTGTAGTGAGTATTGCTCCTAGTGCTAGTAGTAGTAGTAGTAGTAGTAGTAGTAGTAGTAGTAGTAGTAGTAGTGGTAGTAGTAGTAGTTGTTGTTGTTGTAGCAGTAGTACTGCTAGTAGTAGTAGTAGTAGTAGTAGTAGTAGTAGTAGTAGTAGCAGTAGTAGAAGAAGTAGTTAGTAGTAGTAGTAGTAGCAGTAGTAGTCGTAGTAGTAGCAGTAGTAGCAGTAGTAGTGGTAGTAGTCGTAGTAGTCGCAGTAGTAGTAGCAGTAGTAGTCGTAGTAGTAGTAGTAGTAGTAGTAGTAGCAGGAGCAGTAGTAGTAGTAGTAGTAGGAGTAGTTAGTAGTAGTAGTTAGCAGTAGTAGTAGTAGTAGTAGTTGTTGTTGTAGCAGTAGTACTGGTAGTAGTAGTAGTAGTAGTAGCAGTACTAGTAGTAGTAGTAGTAGGTAGTGCTAGTGGTGTTGGTAGCAGCAGTAGTAGTTGGCGGTGGGGGTGGGTGGTGCTGGTGGTGGTGGTGGTGATGGTCGTGGTAGTGGTCTTGTTGGTAATAGTAGTACTAGTACATTCCTGGAACTACCACACAGACAGTCGGGGCTGGCCTGGAGCTTAGCCAGCCAAGCTTCACTGCTCGCAACCAGGACGTGGCGACACCGAAGGACTTGTTCAGAAAGAAGAAATCGGACTGAATGAAGTCCTTGTCCGGATCGGGAATTACCGCCCGAGCACTGGAGGCCACATGCTTCTGAATAAATCCGCACCAAAACCGCACCGGGCGCCCGGGGCAATGTGTGCACCACTTGGCCGCAGGCCGCGGGCCGCGCGCAAATAATACTATTAAGCAGGCTTTTAGGGGGCTTGGGTGTTGGGCTCTAGGGTTTGGATTTGAATTTAGGGTGTTTCCTCTTCGGCTTGTCTCAGTTTGGGAGGCTTAGATTCAAGTACATCCTTGGAGGATCATGGGAATTAGTAAGTAAAGTTATAGCGTGGGTATAAGACTCATAAGTATGGTTGTCTCCTCTCTAACCCCAGTTTCCAGATCCTTCAAGTTCGGTTGGACGTCAGGTTGAAGGTAGGGTTCAGGGCCCAGGGCCGAGAAACTCAAGACTTTGGGGTTTGTGGCTTAGGGTGTTGGGATTTTTCGGGGGGGGTTAACCCTAAACCCTAAACCCTGAACCCTGAACCCTAAACCGTTAGTTCAGGGTTTAGGGTTGAGGGTTTAGTTTTAGGAAGTTTCAAGGTTGGGGGTTGAGGATCCAAGCCCCGCGAAGCCGCAAGCAATTCTTTTGGCACGGAAACAATCCCGCCTGCAAGTGATACAAGCGCTGCTGCAAGCAATCGTAGAAGCCCAGACAAAAAAAACAATAACATAAAACTTCAGTATTACTACTGCATGAAAAATCTTGAAGCCTTAAAGACCCCATCTATAAGAATACCACAAGCTCCCAAAATCAATCCCTAAACCACCTTAGCCCAAAGAAGCCTTGGAACCAAAACACCAAAGCGCACAAAAAACTGTAGCCCTCATTAGACGCTCACGCGCTTAAACCACCCCCACCCAGCCCCCTCCCACCAACATACTCAAAGGATCATGGGACTTAGCAAGTAAGGCTCTTAGTAGGCTATAATTAAGATAACCCCACTTAGGAGACTTATAACCCGAAGTATAGGACACACTTACTAAGTCCCCTGATCCTTTAAGTAACCTAAACTCCGCCTTGTCGATCCCTTAAAGGAACCCTTTAAGGAACCCTACCTCAAGCCCTAAGCCCTAAACCTCAGCCCTAAGCCCTAAACCCTAAGCCCTAAGCCCTCAGCCTTAAGCCTAAACCCTAAGCCCTAAACCCTAAACCCTAAGCCTAAACCCTAAACTAAGCGAGGGGCCGAAACCGTCGAACGACAGGCCCCGAGCGCTCCGGCCGAGGGCCTAACAGCCCGAGCGCCCCTACGAAAAGANGCACAGGTCCACGGTGTAAAGCCCATGGCAGACCCCAACGGGAAGTATTCGAAATGAGGGACCGCCGTATCGGGACCACCTCTAGCGTAGCTGTAAATTATTACCCCAAAGCCTGATCCATTTGCTCTGGTCCCCCCCCTTTGGTTTAGGATTTAGGACTTTGGGTTTAGGGTTTAGGATTTAGGGTTTTCGGGTTTAGGATTTAGGATTTTAGGATTTAGGATTTTAGGGTTTAGAATTTTAGGATTTAGGGTTTTAGGGTTTAGGATTTAGGATTTTAGGATTTAGGGTTTTCGGGTTTAGGATTTAGGATTTTAGGATTTAGGGTTTTAGGGTTTAGGATTTAGGATTTTAGGATTTAGGGTTTTCGGGTTTAGGATTTAGGATTTTAGGATTTAGGGTTTTAGGGTTTAGGATTTAGGATTTTAGGATTTAGGGTTTTAGGGTTTAGGATTTAGGATTATAGGGTTTTAGGGTTTAGGATTTAGGATTTTAGGATTTAGGGTTTTAGGGTTTAGGATTTAGGATTTTAGGATTTAGGGTTTTAGGGTTTAGGATTTAGGATTTTAGGATTTAGGGTTTTAGGAGTAGTGAATCGGAAGATTGAGGGTCGAATTTGGCTTATCATGCCCTGCTTATAAAAATGCCATATTTAATTGGGCCGAG
>BGNK01000575.1:139543-176404 GCA_003297005.1 Symbiodinium sp. clade A Y106 | reverse complement strand
GTAGTGAATCGGAAGATTGAGGGTCGAATTTGGCTTATCATGCCCTGCTTATAAAAATGCCATATTTAATTGGGCCGAGTGACCATATCGAGGAGTTCTCGTTCTTCTTGTGAATTCTAATGTTTTAGGATTTAGGATTCTGGGGTTTAGGGTTTAGGATTTAGGATTCTGGGGTTTAGGGTAAGATTTAGGAAAATTTTAGGGTTTAGGATTTAGGATTTTAGGATTTAGGGTTTTAGGGTTTAGGATTTAGGATTTTAGGATTTAGGGTNAGGGTAAGATTTAGGAAAATTTTAGGGTTTAGGATTTAGGATTTTAGGATTTAGGGTTTTAGGGTTTAGGATTTAGGATTTTAGGATTTAGGGTTTTCGGGTTTAGGATTTAGGATTTCGGGTTTTAGGGTTTAGGATTTAGGATTTTAGGATTTAGGGTTTTAGGGTTTAGGATTTAGGATTATAGGGATTTAGGGCGGATTTAGGATTTTAGGATTTAGGGTTTTAGGGTTTAGGATTTAGGATTTTAGGATTTAGGGTTTTAGGAGTAGTGAATCGGAACATTGAGGGTCGAATTTGGCTTATCATGCCCTGCTTATAAAAATGCCATATTTAATTGGGCCGAGTGACCATATCGAGGAGTTCTCGTTCTTCTTGTGAATTCTAGGGTTTTAGGATTTANTTATCATGCCCTGCTTATAAAAATGCCATATTTAATTGGGCCGAGTGACCATATCGAGGAGTTCTCGTTCTTCTTGTGAATTCTAGGGTTTTAGGATTTAGGATTCTGGGGTTTAGGGTAAGATTTAGGAAAATTTTAGGGTTTAGGATTTAGGATTTTAGGATTTAGGGTTTTAGGGTTTAGGATTTAGGATTTTAGGATTTAGGGTNAGGGTAAGATTTAGGAAAATTTTAGGGTTTAGGATTTAGGATTTTAGGATTTAGGGTTTTAGGGTTTAGGATTTAGGATTTTAGGATTTAGGGTTTTCGGGTTTAGGATTTAGGATTTCAGGATTTAGGATTTTAGGGTTTGGGATTTTAGGACTTAGGGTTTTAGGATTTAGGGCGGATTTAGGATTTTAGGGTTTAGTTCAGGATTCAGGGGTCAAGATTATGAATATAGGATTGAGGATTTAGGAGTCGGAAAATTGGGGTTAGTNTTTTAGGATTTAGGGCGGATTTAGGATTTTAGGGTTTAGTTCAGGATTCAGGGGTCAAGATTATGAATATAGGATTGAGGATTTAGGAGTCGGAAAATTGGGGTTAGTTTTGGCTTATCCTGCCCTGCATATAAACATGCCCATTTTTGATTAAGCCGAGTGCCCATGTCGAGGTCTACTCCTTCTTCTCTTAAATACTAGAATACTAATATTTTCAGGTTTCTAGAGCTCAGGAGGAGCACTCATTCAAACGAAAAGTTTGAAGGGCCGAGCGGGCCCTGCCATGCCGAAGGCCCGAAAAGGGCCAAGGCTACTCCCAGCCGCAGCCCACACCAAACCCGAACATACCTGAATTGATCATTTTTTCGAGAGGCCAGGAGCCAGAAAGGTAAGTAAATCTTAAATCACACCAGAATAGAAATAATGCAAAAGAAAACACGCTAAGAAACCCTAAACCCTAATAGAGTATAGTTTGGGTGGCCGGGGTGGNAGGAGCCAGAAAGGTAAGTAAATCTTAAATCACACCAGAATAGAAATAATGCAAAAGAAAACACGCTAAGAAACCCTAAACCCTAATAGAGTATAGTTTGGGTGGCCGGGGTGGGTTTAGAAGCAACGCGAGCGCGCGGCCGGGGGTGCTTCACACCCGAGCGCGCGACCTCGCCAGACACACCCTAAACCCTAAACCCCAAACCCTAAACCCCAAACCCCAAACCAGACCAAAAGAAAAAAACAGTGAATCTTTGGCCCAGCCCAGCCGCAGGGCGGCGAAGTGGAACTCCAGGGCTTCCCGTCGGCAGAGCATCCTGGAGGAAGAATATCGAATTGATTTAGGGTTTTAGGTTTAGGGTTCATTCTAATCGGTTTAGGGTTTAGGGTTTAGGGTTTTAGGTTTAGGGTTCATTCTAAGGGTGCTATGGGGCTCTATAGTGGGTTTTAGGTTTAGGGTTCATTCTAAGGGTGCTATGGGGCTCTATAATGAGTTTCCTCTTAGGGGTTTGGGTTTAGGGTTTACTTAAAGGCTCAGGGGACTTAGTAAGTAAGGTTCCTTAGAGGGTTGCTTCAAGGGATCTATAAGGGGGAGTTTAAGCTATACAATTGATACAGGGGTTTAGGGTTTAGGGTCCTTTGAGCTAGGATATTAGAGGGCGATGGTGTTTAGGATTTAGGTTTCAGAGTTGTGGGCGTGGAGTTTCGGACGAAGAGCTGACGGTTTACAGGGTTTTAGGGTTTAGGGTTTGGGGGTTAGGGTTGAGGGTTTGGGGTACAGGGTTTTATAGGGGCTCAACATGTTCGTTTTTATAAGGATGGAACTTTAGAGGGCGCTGCAGGGGTCTCGGAATAGCTCTTGCAGTGTTGCATTTGGGCTTGTTGAGGTTTTGCTGCTGCTCAGGGTTGCACGGGATTTACGGGCTAAGGGCTTCGGAGCTAGTATTTGGGGTTTAAGGATTAAGGCTTGCGACGTAGGGTAGTAAGCTGCCGTCTAGATGCCCTTATGCAGGGTTCAATGTTTGCTGTTCAAGGTTTAGCTACCCTGCTGCTTTTCGGGACCTTGAAAGGTATTTTGACGGCCTTTTCAACAATTGTTCGCAAGGTCTCTGCACAACATGTCTGCAAGGGTCTATTTGGAAGTCCCAAGAACGAAGAACCCAAATTGAAAACCTAAGACATCAACTCCTTGTCTTTCCAAGGACTTCGAAAAGGGACCCTCAGTTTTCTTCAGAAGCCCTCATTTACTCTGTTAGTGATTCGTGGTTGCTTGCGATCCTATACTTCCTAAACCCTAGACCTTAAGGCCCTTAAGCCCCAAAACCCAAAAGCCCCAACAGCCCTATACCTGCAAAACCTTAAAAGCCTGCAAGCCTGAACTCCTGGAGGATCGGGGGACTTAGTAAGTAGTTCGTTTTATAGACGTATGAGTACTGTATCATAACAGCAATTAGGATCCCTTTTTAGGGTACCTATAGCTCTACGTATTACCTACTTACTAACTCCCCCGACCCTCCAAGTAGTGTGTTAAAAGGAAGGCTCCTTAGGGTTCAGGGCTTACGTTTTAGGATGTTTTAGGGTTTTTGGTTTAGGGCTGGCACGCGTCGGGGCTTCCAGGATTACAGGCTTCAGGTGCCGAGGGTTTCGGGTTCAGAGCTTTAAATCCAGGTGTTTGGGTTCAGACTTTATGGTTAGGGTTTAGGGTTTAGGGTTTGGCGTTTGGGTTCAGACTTTATGTTTGGGCTTAGGGGCGTAAGGATTTTCGGCTTCGGGCGTTTAGTGTTTTTGCTGGGTTTGAGCCCTAAACCCTAAACCCGAAACGCCCGAAGCCCAAAGCCCCAAACCCTAAACCCGAAACCAACGCCCTAAACCCGAAACGCCCCGAGCCCTAAGCCCAAAGCCCTAAGCCCTGAACCCTAAACCCGAAACCGGGGCTTAGACTTCAGAGCTCAAGGTGGGGTTGGGAGCTCCCTCGTTCAAGGCTTGTGGGTTGCAGTTTCTCTGCGCGAAAGGAACCCCCAGAAAGGACAAGATTAGGGTTTTGGGTTTAGGGGGACAAAACTATGAGGCTTTAGGGCTTAGGGGTGTTACTGGAGGGTCTATGGGGTTCAGGATTTAGGGGGTATTAAAGGATTTAGGATTTGCGGCTTTTGGGGTTCTGGGTTTACCCTCATGGGACCTGAAAAAAGGCCCCCCCTGCACGGATTCGAGAGCCTCTTCCCATCGAAGTCTGGGTGGATGAGCTGAAGCGCATATCGGTCCTGCACCCAGAGAGCCCACTACTCGGAGGATCATGGGACTTAGTAAGTAACGTTATCAGAGTTGTATGTACCGCAATGAATATAAGTACAGTTCCACCCCAAAACCCTCTGACAAGAAGCCCAACAGCTCCCGACCCTAAACCCTGAACCCCAAAACCCTCAACCCCGAACCCTAAACCCTAAACCCTAATCCCTAAACCCTAATCCCCTCAAACCCTAAAGCCCTAAACCCCTATAGATCCCTTAAAGGAACCCTTAAAGGATAAACTCTGCAACCCCCTATGAGCCCACTAGCCTGCTGCGCTTTAGGCTGGAAGTGGTTCGAGGCACCCCAAACCTCAGCCCTCACCCCCAAGAAGAACTGAAGACATGCTATAGGGCGGGGTTTAGGGTTTAGGGGTTTAGGGGTTTAGGGGTTTAGGGTTTAGGGGTTTACGGGTTTAGGGCTTTAGGGTTCAGGGGTTCAGGGGTTTAGGGGTTTAGGGTTTAGGGGCCTGAATAATCAGACTTACTCTTGGTGCTTGATACTATACAGCCATATCATATAGGTTTAGGGTTTAGGGTTTACGGCTTAGGGGCTATATCGTGTAATCCTAGGCAAAAGATGGCAAATGTTCTAGGCTTCTATCTGAAAAGAACTCGTTGCTTGGGTTTGGGTCGGTTTGGCCTACACACCCATACTGCCTCAAGAGAACCTCAAGCAATCTTCAAACAGTCAACAAACCCATGGAAGAATCCCTGTAAGACCACTTGCAAGCCCATGGAACCCTTGTGAATGAAATCCTTGGACCTCATCCCTAAACCCTAAACCCGAGACCCTTGTACAGGATCTCGGCTAGAGGCTAGGAGATCTTCCGAAATATCCGTGAAGTGAGGCATACTAAAGTCTCAGGACACCAGGCTTAACACCCTTATTATTCGATGGCGAAGGCCTAGTACAAGATCAAATCCCCAAAGCCGTTAACCCTGAACCAAAGAACTTGTTCATTTATGGGTGCTCCACGAAACAACAGACCTTCTGAGAATCGAAATGCAGGACGTTTGCCCGAGCTTGGTCATACTCCTCGCAGCTTGGGTTTTGGTGCTTCACGAGGGTTCCATAGAGTTTCGTGAGTTCATATGAGGGTGTCGAGGCGCATGAAGGCTTTGCAAGTGCTTTGCACAGCTTGTGAGGCTGTGCAGGTGTTTAAAGCTTAGGCCTTAGAACCTCGAGTTTGGGAGATAGGATTGAGGGCGTAGGGTTGAGGGCCCAGCCTCGGTTGGGGTTTCAGGTTCAGGCTTAGACCTATACTGAACTTAGACCCCTAGCAAAAATTCTAATTTTAGCTGTTTCTTAGGGATTATAGGAACCAAAGATTAAAAATCATTTCTAAGTACCCCTAAGAGACTTGCAGGCACAAGATTTTGTTTGCTTCGGGTTTGGTGCCTGAGGGAATGGCCGACCGCACTGCGCTTCCGTCTCGGGGGTCTCTGCTATGATGACTTTCTCAGGGTCCAGCGCCGAGGGCTCGGCAGGTGATCTAAGTCTAGGTGATCTGCAGCCGGAGCTGCTTGACAACTGAATCTTTCCCCGGCATGCAGCAGGTGAGCCCCGTTTTTAAGAGGCGACGGGCCTGCCTCTATACCCGAGGTCATGAGCGTCCTATAGCCCCTATCTGTATAGTACGATATACCCTCAAAACCGATTTTGATTATTAAGACCCCTATACTCAACCCCCGTCATGACCCTTCTAGAACCCTTAAAGGAGCCCTTTAAAGGAGCCGTATCTTCATTCTTAAGCTCCTGTATTAGACTCTGAAGTCCCGAAACGCCAGGCGCCTTCGTCGACTGAAGCGACCCCGGGCGGATGGAGACGCGGCTTCCATCGAAAATCATGAGATTTCTGGCATTCTATGTATGTCTTCAGGAGCCAGGGTTCAGGGATGGTTTAAGGGTTTCGAGTTTAAGGTTCAAGGATGGGATTTAAGAGTTTAAGCGTTTCGTTTGAATTTAGGTTCGGGTTGGGGCCAAACCCTAAACCCTAAACCCTAAACCGTACGGGTTGGGGCCTGTGGCTTGGTTGCAGGCTCATGGAAAGTCGGATATAGGGGCTGCCCAGACCCCGGGAGGATCCAAAAAGTAGATCCCTTTTTGGGGGGTTCCTATAAAGTACCCTTTAGTAGCTAGGGTCCCAAATTAGGGGATCTACTTTTTAGATCCTCCCGGGGGTCTGGGAGTGAGAAGGGCAACTACGACTTCAAAACTTGTAAGCGGCCCCCTAGGCAAGTCTCCCTGCCTCAAGGGACTAATATAGGTATACTGCGGGGGGCGAGCAGTTCCTTGTTAAGCGACTGTTAGTGTAAGGAGGACTGACCTAACTAATATAGGGGCCTTAATCATTAGAATAGGGTTTTGGGGCCCATTATACCAAAATTATACTTAAGAACCCCCAAAATAGTATAGAACCCTACTATAGATCCCTTATCGACCCCTTTAAGGAACCCTTTAAAGGGAACCCTACTCGAATTATTGGGATGATGGGGCCCGGATTTAGGGCTCAGGGTTTAGGGTTGAGGGTTCTAGCAGGGTTTAGGGTTTAGGGTTTAGGGGTTTAGGGGTTTAGGGTTGAGGGTTTTGGTTGACCCTCCCCAAGATTGCTGGAACTGGCGTAGGGATCCTCGACACGAATTATTGACATTGTTGTCAGCTTCGCTTGAACGGCCTTCGGACGGGCGGACAGGATCACATTCAGGTCAACTTTGTCCGAAGCCTTGCTGCACCCGCAAGGCAAGGCTACGCGGCAACCAAGTTGAGGGTCTGGGTTCCTCTTAGGGCTAAGGGTTTAGGGTTTCGGTCCCTCTTAGGGTCCGATCCAACGAATGCGTTGCTGGGGTGTAGNTACGCGGCAACCAAGTTGAGGGTCTGGGTTCCTCTTAGGGCTAAGGGTTTAGGGTTTCGGTCCCTCTTAGGGTCCGATCCAACGAATGCGTTGCTGGGGTGTAGAGTCATGGATTCCAGGATTGGGCTCACTTTGAGGTCCCTCCTCTAAGACTGCTACAAGAAGGAGCCCTTCCACAACCACCGTGACCACAAGTGCGCAGACAAAGCGCGCTTTTCGGTCAGAAGCTCGCTCTCGCTTCTTCGAAACCGTCTCCCCCGAACCAACTAAGCCTTCATCCGTTCATGCCCAGCATACGGATGAAGGAAGCCCTAGATGGAAAGCTACGGTTGATGGACAAAATCCTGCATGACCCATTAATAAGGAATATACCATAGTTCCCATAGTTTAGGGTCCTTAGGGTCATGCAGGATTTTGTCCATCAGCCGTATGGACCATTGATCCTAAGTCCGACAAGAAACTTTCAGAGAATGAAGGATCCAAATTGAGACCCGAAATCATGGAACCCTTGGTAGTAAGAAACCGCCAAAAGTCCCAAGCCCTACCTAAACCCTAAACCCTAAAACCTAAACCCTAAACCCTGAACCCTAAAGCCTAAAGCCTAAAGCCTAAACCCTAAACCCTAAACCCTAAACCCTAACCTACTTTGAAAGATCTCTGCTGCCGCTTGAAGGGTTGCGGCTCAGCAGTTGTCGACAGCCGAACAGTCTCGATGCGCCATCAACGAGCCTAGGGTTTAGGGTTCAGCGTTTGTATACGGTTAAGGGTATGAGGGTTCAGGGTTTAGGGTTTAGTAAGGGTTTAGTCTTTTAGGTTCCGGCGGCATGACGAAGGACCGCAGGATGTGTGGGTTTAGGATTGAGAGTGTAGGCCCACCTGTTGAAACCCCTGAACCCACCAAAGTACCCCTTAACTTAAACAGGAACCGTGCAAGGAACCCTCAAGGAGCCATCTGTCAGTTGCTATTGCGCTTCCTTTGAAGGGACTACAGGGCACTTTGAGGGTTCCTCGGAATTCCCTTAAAAGGATCCCTGGGGTACTATGAGGGTGCCCTTAGCAGGTTTTGTAGGGCACTGCGAGGGTTCCCTTTAAACGACCCCTGGGGTTCTATGAGGGGTTCCTTAAAGGGATCCCTTTGGGCCCTTCAAGGGGTCCTTAGGGTACCATGAAGGTTCCTGGAAAGGACCACCTTAAGAGGAACGCTGGAAGTTCTGCGGCTCTGGGGCGCGGCTGAGCTGGCCTTTGGCTCGGAGATGCACGCCAGCTCCTCGGCTGACTTTAAAGCTTTTTTGGGGGGCTTAATTAGGGTTTGCAGGGGCTTAGGGTTTAGGGTTTGTAAGGGTTCATTATACGATCTATATAAGGTTTCTATAAGGCTTCGATACTCGGCTGAGCTGAAGGCTTTAAGGGCGCCTGTATTTTGCGTTCTATGTAGGGGGTTTGTAGAAGGGTTCGATAGTAGGATTGCAGGTTTAGGGCTTAGCGCCGAGCGTTCAGGGTTTAGGGCTTAGGGGTTTAGGGTCGAGGAGTTCAGGTTGAGTGTGTTACTGTATTAACCTACTTGTCCAGTATCTTAGGGGAACTAAAGGTTAACCTTTGGGATCATATAGGGATTATAGTACCCCGAAAAGGTTAAAGGTTACCTACTCTACTACTAAGTTAACCATTCGAAGATGATTTGGATCCCCCTGCCCGTAGAGCCCTTAAGGGTTCTTTTGCGGGTTGCTTTACGGGTTGATTTAGGGGTTCCTTGAACCCTTATTGCAACCCTTCTTAGAGGAACCCATGAAGGAAGCCTGAAGGGGATTCCTACGCAGTAACAGTATCGGGTCCAAAACAAGGGAGCTACTTGTTTGATCCTTCCGGGAGTCTGGGTCTTGAGTCTCCAGGTTTAGGGCTCAGGGTGTAGGGTTTAGGGTATCTTATGCCTGCTTAGAGTTGATCCTGTCCTCACATTGAAAGCTATGGCCAAGAACAGCCTAGGCTCCAGCCACTGGATGCTGCGGTCAAGTTCCTCTGGGAAGCGTTGCCGCATAGTCTCATCATACCTACACTGAACTTAGACCCCTAGCAAAAATTATAATCCTAGCTGTTTCTTAGGGATTATAGGAACCAAAGATTAAAAAATATTTCTAAGTACCCCTAAGATACTTGGCGATCATGCGCCGCAAATGGGGGCCTGCATCGAGCTCTCTGAGTATCTTCTCGTGCCCAACCACGTTGTCACGCAACCAGCTCCTTAGTTGCTGCTAAGAAACTTAATTAAAGCTACCATAGTAAAGAAACCATGTCATATTCTTTATTCCTTATAATGGGTAATGCAGGATTTTGTCCATCAACCGTATTATGGTGACTTGAAACAAATTCCTTCAAAAGAAACCTTGAACCCTAAACCCTAAACCCTGAACCCTACCCAGGCTCTCTCGGACGTACTTCAAGATTCGCAGGAAGTAGACCTGGACACCGGCAGAGCCCTCCAAGCGGCCGGCCTCCCATGCTCCGAGCGTCAGCAGCGGGATGTGCAGCGTCACCTGGGCTCTTTTTAGGGATTTAGTAACTTAAATTAAATTCCAAAACAAGAACCCAGTCACCATGGGCGGCTTTCCCTGGCGCAAGTCCAGGGACTCGTTCCACATCTTCACCTGGGTTGTAGCTTTGGGGCCCCCCCAAAGTTGTTCTGAGTAGGTATGTATCTCCATAGGACCATAAGGGAAGGTAACATAGGGGCCTTGGTAATTAGAATAGGGTTTTGGAGCCCATTATACTATAATTATAACTAGGGACCCCCAAAATAGTAAAGGTAATTATTAAAACCCCTATATTATAAAGTTTCCCAAAGCACCACCCAGTCACCAGGCGCATCGCGAAGAAGGCGTTGGGATGCTGCTCACTGAGGAGCTGGAGCTTGGGCGCCAGGCGCGGGTGCAGAAGAGCCTGCCAGACCCCACGCTGGGGATCCTGGGTTCTTGCCGTTTGGGGTTTAGGGTTTAGGGTTTGTTAAGGGATCTTATTCGAAGTTACTATAATAAAGAAACCATATCATATCATTATTATCATTTACTTCTGGATCCCTAGTATGGTAACTAAAATTAAACTCCTTAACAAGAAACCAGGATCCCACTGCTGCTCTCCAACATGGCCCTGCCGGAAGGTGACTGGGACCAAGTCGAAGTCCCTCTGGCGGTAGTAGTTCTTGATCTCCACGGCGAAGTCCTTCTTCACCACTTCAGCCCTGTGAAACCGAAAGCGCCCGGAGGTCCTCTTCAAGTCCAAGATCGCACCATGCAGCTCCTCGACCATGTCCTCTGCTCCATTTTTTAGGCATAGGAAGATGTCGTGGTCCGAGTGGGTTGTGTCCAGCCCCATGGCCACGCTGCCGCCGCGGCACACGGTATCAAGGCGCCCACAGAGCGCCGGGTGGCGGCGCAGGAAGCCGATGATGCTGCGCCGCAGCTGGTGACACCGCCCCTGCCCACGGCACAAGGCCTTGGCGATCAGCAAACCACCAAGGACCTCACCGTGGCTGAGGCTCTCGGAGTCGCAGCTCTTCGCCAGCTGCCTGCAGAAGCAAGCTACCATGACCGCGATGAAGAGATCACTGGAAGTGCCAGACTGATCAGGCTGAAGCACTGCTGAGTAGAGCGCAGGTGCGGCCCCAACCGATTGAAGCAGAGACTGCATCCTCTCGGGGGCAACCGAGCCATCCGCCAACTCCAAGCCGTAGACGAGGTTCGACACGAAGACGGAAAGCAGGTGCTGGCCCGACGTCATGCGAATCACCCGCTTGCCCTGCAATGCTCCCAAGGGCTCTCGCGAAACTGCTTTTCTGCAGCACCATGACACAGTGTCCTCAACAGAGTAGTTCTCAACATGCCAAGGCCAGACATGCATCCTGGGATCTTGCTAAGGACTTTAATTTAAGTTTCCATTCTAGGGATCTACAGTAAATAATATGGTTTCTTTATTATGGTAACTTAAAAGTAATTCCCTTAACTTAAACCCAGCATCTCGAGATCCTCAGCCACTGGCCAGGGATCCCGCGTCTGCACCGGAGCCTGGGAAGCCAAGGACTCCATTTCCAGGAAGACCTGCTCCTCCTTGGAGCGTCGGGGGACTTAGTAAGTAGAGGTCCTTAAAGGGCTCCTTAAAGGGATCCCTTAAAGGGATCTATAAGGCTTCTATAAGGAGGGTCAGGGGACTTAGTAAGTAGATAATAAGTAGACTTTTAAAGTACCCCAAAAGGGATCCTAATTGGGGTTATGATACTTAAACTTTTAAAGTACCCCAAAAGGGATCCTAACCTCGGTTATAATACTTAAAAAGTCTACTTGTTATCTACTTACTAAGTCCCCCAAACCCTCCAAGCCTCCTCAGACTCCCACTCCTCCTGCTCTCCGTGCTCGTTCTCGTCGCAGGTGCTGCCCTCCAGACCCATGGTGCCTCTGGGTTCTTCTTGAGGAGCTCAATGTAAGTTACCATTGTAAAGAAGCCCTATGATGTACTATAGATCTAGATCCCCATTATGGTAACTTAAACGAACTTCCTTAACAAGAACCCAGGCCTTCGATGCTTTCCAGCAGCCAGAACAGCGCTCCCAGACGGCTCCGCCGTCCTGGCTTCGCTTGCAACGAAGCCGGTCCCAAGAGGCGGGCCGACTCCAGCAGTACGCCCACCTGGGTACTTGTCAAGGAACTTGATTTAAGTTACCATTGTACGGAAACCATATTAGAAACTATATATAGATAGACAGATAGATAGATAGGTAGGTAGGTAGATAATAGATAGATAGGTATATGTATAAATCTCTGCTGTGGTACCATAAAACAAGTTCCTTAACAACAACCCAGCCACCGAGGGCCACTCAGATGAGGCGCCAGAGGCTGCGAGGAAACCTTCCATGTCTCTCTTCCGTTGCTCCACGTTGTCTGAGGGCTTCCACTTGCTTTGGAAGGTAAACGGCACGGCCTTGACCTTCCAGCGGCTTTTGTTCTTGGTGTCGCCGGGCTTTATGTAGCAGTATCCCACATACTTTGTAAGTTTTGTCAAGCCCGAAGACAACACATGCAGTGAGAAGCACGACCGACACACCTTTCTCAAATTCGGGTAGCATGGTTGCAACAGTTCCTGCTGGCAGTAGTTCATGAGGCACTCCATCAGCGACGCTGGCGGCTTCTGCAAAACTGGAGAAATCAACACACAAACACTTCCGTCTTGCACGACCGAAGTCAGGCTCTGAAAGATCTGCTGCTGCCAGTCATGCGCCGCCTTGGCAGAAGGCGCAGCTACCAAAACCACCAAGCTTTCATTTTGAATCTCTCTTTGCAGCATACCGAAAATCTCAGTGTCTTCAGCGTTTTCCCCTCCGTCCCGCAACTGCTGCAACAGCTGGAGCAAGGGAGTTCGCAAGATGCCCTTCTTCATGTTCTGCCAGAGAACTTCTCGTAGCCCTGCGTCACGGATGAAGCACGTCTCCTGCGTCTGTTGTGGCTTCTGAAGAATGCAGATGTTCATCGCGTCGCATCTGTGGCAGCTCCAAGTTCCCAGTGTCAAGTGCTATGATGACGCAACTACTACATCTACTATTACACCTACTCCTACTCCCACTCCTACTCCTACTCCTACTCCGACACCTACTGCTCCTACTGCTCCGACTCCTCCTCCTCCTCCTTTTCCTCCTCATCCTCCTGCTACTCTCCTGCTACTACTACTACTACTACTACGGCCACGACGACGACGACGAGCATTCCCAGTAGCAGCAGCAGCAGCAGCAGTAGTAGCAGCAGTAGCAGCAGTAGCAGCAGAAGCAGTAGTCGCAGTAATAGCAGTGGTAGCAGAAATAGCAGTGGTAGCAGTAGTAGCAGAAGTAGCTGTAGTAGCACTAGTAGAAGCAGCAGCAGCAGCAGGAGTAGTCGTAGTAGTAGTAGCAGTAGCAGTAGTAGTAGCATAATTAGTAGTACTCGCAGTAGTAGTCGTCGCCGTCGTGGATTTTTACAGTACTACTGCGCTAGAATTCTGAATTATCAAGTACTCAGGCCATAAAGGCAACAAACTCCACACCCATTTGTGTCCTCACAGAGACCGTCCGGCAGAGGGCAGCCGATCTTGGGGGCACTGAGCAAGTGGACATATCTGCATTGCGACTCAAAGCGGCAATGGCCTTTCGTCCAGTCCTGGCGGCTTTCGCAAACTTGCTGCGGCGGGCTTAGTAGATTCAGTGCGTTCATCTGACAAAATCAAACTGTTCGGGGCTGGCTGCTTCCCCAAGTCCTTGCAGATTCCCCTGGCAAAAGACCCACCGTATTTCTGCTGGCAGCGCGCCGCCGCATCGGAAGCAAGGGTTGGGGAAAGATCTTGCAGCGAAACCATTCTGATACGATGAAGGTCGTGAACGTGAGCCCCCTCCTTTGCTGCGAAGTTCGTCTCCTTCCACAATCCTGAGAACACGCAGAAGGGACAAGAAATCCTACAGGGGCCGTAACAAGCTTAAGGAGGATGTGCATTGTTACAGCATAGTGGAGTAAAGACTTCAAGATAACAGTTATCATTACTGATTCTACAGACTTCTCTGTAAACTTTCAACCTACAGAGACGGTCCCCCACAGGTCTGAACTGTCGATCTACAGAAATTTCTTGCGTAGCCGCCCTTGATTCCTGAGAGTAATGTAGAGATCCTTAGTAAGCGAGCCCCCATCAGGGGAGCTTGCGTCTCTGGGTAGCCTCAAACTCTTTCAGAACCCCTTACCAACACCCCTGGAAAAACCCCGCAAAACAAATGTTACACCCGTAGATTAATAAGCTGTAATATTTTTACGACTTGAAAAACCTGTCGAACCCTAAACCCTAACCCTGAAGCTCAAATGAAAATCCTACGCTAAGGTCTGTAATCCAGGGTCGCTCCATGGCCGATACGCAAACGGCGGGATGCTCCGATGTCCCCCGGAGTCGCACCATCAAGCGGCTGTCCCTGGCGCCTTGGGACAAGGAGAACCTATACTGAACTTAGACCCCTAGCAAAAATTATGATTTTAGCTGTTTCTTAAGGATTATAGGAAGCAGAGATTTAAAAATATTTCTAAGTACCCCTAAGGAACACGGAAGCTCTGCGAAAGACTCTCAAACCCTAAATGACCCTCAAGGACACCAGGAAAAACTACATCACAATGATAGATAGCTCTATACTTGCACTCAGAAACTTTGGTTAAAATTGTTTACCTGTTCATAGCAACCGGTACCGATGTCATGCAAATCATGAGAATTAAAAAACCTACAGTAGAACCAAAGGCCCGTGTGAGCAGCAAAAGCAACAGTAATAGTAGTCGTCGTCCTCGTGCTGGTGGTGGTGGTGCTGCTGCTGGTGCTGGTGCTGCTCGTGCTGGTGCTGGTGCTGGTGCTGGTGCTGCTGCTGGTGCTGCTGGTGCTGCTGGTGCTGCTGGTGCTGCTGGTGCTGCTGGTGNGGTGGTGGTGGTGGTGGCGGTGCCGGTAGCAGTAGCAACAGTGGTGGTAATAGTAATGGTAGTGGCAGTAGTAGAACAAGAACAAACAGTGGGAACAAAGGGAGTGATAGGCGCAGTAGGAGTGGGAGTAGGAACAGGAACGGTTGAACAAAATGCAATATGCTGTAGTAAACACCGAAGCCAGTTGCCTTCGCTTCTCGTACTTCCACTGTTCGCCGATTCAGCGGCAATGCTGCTCATGTTTTTGATGTTTCCCGATTCAATGGCGGCCGTCACCATGCCGTAACAAGTTGAAACGCTGACCGGGCAACTCTCCGCAAAGTGGTACATGGATTCCGCAATGCTTCCCAAGCACTGAAAAACCTCGCCATCCACTCTCTGCAGGAAGGAAAAGGCAAACTCCTCGTGGCAAAAGATGTCCTGTTTGACTCGAGGCTCACCCGATAGACAGAGAGTGGGACTGAGGTAGCCCTGCTTGCATCCCTGGTATCTGATCTGCACCCTGCCCTTGGCTTGTTCCGCACATTTCTGCCACCTTTGTGCACTGGCCTGGCCATTCCAAGTGCCGCGCGCAAAGCGATGGACGTCATGGCAAGTCGCGACATTCAGGCCTCTCAGAATCGCAACGAGGAGGTCGGCATTCACCTCGGGCTGCAGTGGTGATAGCAGGATGTCACGCTCCTCCGGATTCTCCACAGCCTTCTTGAGCCAGCCAGACTGATCGCCATGAACTTGCCGGAGGAAGGTCCCCCGCGTTCCCACGGAGATGGCCCAGAGCCTCCCCTTCTCCCAAGCATCCTCGAGGTCTTTTAGAGGCACATCTCGGCGGAGGACCCTGCTGGGCACCCTGCTGGGCACCCGGAAGATCGGAGGGCTTCCCCGAGCCCAGGCGTTGAAGGCACGGAGCAAGGACTCCGGCAGGGCCCGGTCTTCGGGCATCCGAATGGGAACGCCCAGGGGCATCGGTGGTGGAAGCTCCCGTGGAGCTCGGACAGCCGGCTGCTGGCCGTTTTGGGGAGCCCCGTGCGCTTCACGCAGGTGGCGATGAAGGCTGTTCTTGGATGCGAACTCCTCACCGCAGCTGCGACATTGGTGTGCTACAGTTTCCATGGAGGCCTCTGCGAAATGTCGAAGGCACCTAGCAGCACCCAAGACCATCTGGCGGCTACGCACAGAAAATCGTGGCGCTTCTTGTGGCAGCGACACTGTGGCAGTTAAACTAGAATCGCAGTGCTAGCAGAAGCTTCACAATCATGTCCATGGCCAAGTACTGCCAGCTTAAACACTAAACCTACATCCCTAAACTTACATGCTTTCAGAGCATGCATTCTCATGAGATGTGCGAACCCTGGAACTCTGATGGAAGCAGCGCAGCAGGTTGGACAGACCCCTGCAAGCACATAGGGTATAGGGTTTAGGGTTTAGGGCGTTAGGGTATGGGGTATAGGGTTTAGGGTTTAGGGTGTTAGGGTATAAGATTTAGGGTTTAGAGTATAGAAGACAACGACCCGCCCGCCAATTCTTTGAAAGTGGCACCTCGAACCCCCTTCATAATGGTCATTGCGATCAACTCTAAACCGATCATCCACTCAGTCGCATATCACACATGAAATACATGTTTATGTGCATACATATATACACAATAAGAGCGAGACAGGAAGAGAGAGAGAGAGAGGGAGAGGCAGATATGGAGACAGAGAGAGAGATTGATAGAAGACTCATCGCTCTGCACAGCCGCCCTAAATTACGTCACATTCTCCCGAGCTGAGCATTCCATAGAAGAAGTCAGAGAGTTAACCGTTTTGCTGACTTTCTAGGGTTTAGGGTTTAGGGTTTGGGGTTGAAATCTGTTGATTCCTGAGGATCTTACACTGGCAACTAGCTCCGTGGTGACTGCTTGAAGGCTCATCGGACTTAGTAAGTAAGGTTATAAGTAGGTTATAATTAGGATAACCCCACTTAGGGGACTTATAACCCCAAATATAACCTACTTACTAAGTCCCATGATCCTTTAAGTGGAGCCGCGCTCCGAAGTTAAGCGGATCCCAGACGGGTTTCAGGTGTCGGTTGTGGTAAAAAATTTGGATGAAATGCAGTGGCCTGAATAATCGCAAGTGGGTTTTAGGGTGTACATAGTCTGATGATATTCAGGAAACCAACGACATATTATTAGTAGTTCTATTGATTCTAATGACTTAGGCTCCCATACTAGGTGCAATTTAGGTTAGCCTTCGTTCGCTAGGATCGCGTAGAATTCATGGTTTAGGGGATAGGATTCTGAACCTGCCTAGCCGCGTAAAATGTTGAGTTCCAAGATTAAGGAAGAGAAACACAATAAGGCAGAAATGAAATTTTCAACAACAGCGACGAACGTGACAGGGAACTGTTGCAGGAAATGCCCTTATCAGAAAGTAGTGTTCAATACTTTATGTGTGTGTTGTGTTCTTGTCCCTAAGAAAGAGGAACAAGAAGAAGGACCATAGAAGAAGCCTCCACTACTACGGCTATTACAACTAATGTTGCTTCTTTACACAGGCCCTAAACCCTAAACCCTAAACCCCTAAACCCTAAACCCTAAACCCTAAACCCCTAAACCCCAACCCCTAAACCCTAAACCCTTCCGAAGGTAACACCGAAAACCTTCCATCCTGATCCTTCGGGCACCTGCATTGGTGGCCCACAAGGGCTCGGAGCTGCGCGATCTCCCCGGGTCGGAGGGGCTTTTTGGATCTCTCAAGGTCTGTAAAAGGGTCTAGGGTTTAGGGTTTAGGATTTAGGGTTTAGGATTTAGGGTTTAGTTAGGCTTTAAGGGGCTTAGGGTTTTGGGTTTAAGGTCTCTGGATTCAGGTTTTGGGATTAAGGCTGAGTTTCAAGGTGCTGTCTGGGTGTACGTGGCGTTTGTTGAAGTATGTTTCAAAAGCTTCGGGTTCGTTTCGGGATTGCTTGGAGGGCTTGCGGTTGCAAGTCAAGCTCAGCCATACATACGCGACGTCTGGCTACAACTATGGCGACCTCATTTCGACCCAGAAACCTGTATTCTACCACCCGAATCCTAAGCTGCCCTCAAACCTCAGACCCTGAACACCAGCACCGCCAAAATCCAAAAGCTAGAAGATCTAAGCCTCCTCAAACTCCCATCGCCCTTCGCCCTTGACCCTGTAAGTAAGTTTGGGGCTTCGAATTGAAAATGTTTAGGAATCTTTGCCGCCGTGAACCCTAAAACCTTAAATCACGCTGTATGTGTCGGAACAAGTCTGATATCCCTTTTTTGACCGTGAATAACTATACGAGGATATACTACTCCAAAACCCAATTTTAACTATCAAGGTCCTTGTTTATTCAGGCCCGAGCCTTCGGATTCAAAAAAGCGGAAAGGAAGCTTCTAGCACCCTCATAGAACCCATCTAGCCCTTATAGAACCCTTACAGGGATCAGGAATGTTTGGTACACCCTAAAACACCTTTAAAAACCCTAAAAATCCCTGAGCCCTCAACCCGAAAAGATTGAAACCCGAACAAACCTCGACCCGAAGCCACAAACATAAAGAACCGGCTTAAAGGGACTCCGTCAAGCAGCCCTACGCACTCGCTGCCGAGACCCTCGCCCGGCGCCGCCCACGGCCGTGCGGAGCACGTGCCGGAAGACGGTGAGCAGCTGAGGCAGCCATGGCATCAGCCTCGGGGATACTTTTAAGGACTCCTTGAAGTGTTCCTGGCTTCCCAGAGAGCCCAATACCCCTTAATCCAGGAATATTCCTTAAATCATATTAGGGATCCTACTATAATTTAAGGTATATTCCGTAATTAACAGGTATTGGGCTCTCTGGGTTCAGGACTCCTTGAAGGGTTCCTGGCTTCAGGCAGGGTCTAGGATTTAGGGTTTGTTCAGGGTCTACTTGAAGGCCCGGGGGACTTAGTAAGTCGGTTATAAGTAGAGTTACAATTGGGGTATCTCCATTTAGGGTACTTAAAGACTTATAACTCTACTTACAACCTACTTACTAAGTCTTCCGGGCCCCCAAGTAGGGGTTTAGGAATTTCGAGTTCAGATCCCTTAATGGGGCTTCCTATAAAGTACCCTTAGTAGTATAGGGCCCCAAATTCGGGGCTCTACTATCTAGATCCTCCCGGGGGTCTGGGTTAGGGTTTAGGGCGCGGGGTTTGGGGTTTTACAGGGTCTTATGAGCTTTGACTTCCTTGGGGCTTTGGAAAGCGGTCACTGAGGTTTTCCTGCTTGCTTAGTGATGTGCAGTGTTTGATGGGGATTGGCACGGTTTAGTACAGCTCCCTTGGGATTCAGACAAGTCAAGGAACATGGATTTTTGGCTTTGACAGAAATTTCATAGGGTTTGTGCTGTTCATCGGAGTCTGTTAGGGCCTGTCCGGCTTAGGGGTTGTAGGGCTTCGGGCTCATACTCTGAACCTTAGACCCTAACCCTAGAACTTCAAACTTCGACCTTCTCGCTGGAGAGCTTGCTGGCTGAGTTACGCCGCCCAACCCTAAGCCCTAAACTTCAGCCGTAATATCGAAGGCTGAACAGGGACCACTTACTTGGGGCTCAAACCCTAACCCACAAAACCCAACCCCTTCGCTAAATGCTTGCTTGGCGATGTTAAGGTCTGAAGGTCACCAGCCCTTGGCCCCTTCGACTCGTTCGACTTCGATTTTTTTCGCTAAAATCAGTTAGGGGATGTGGGTTTTTTCTCACACTTGAGTCTGAGTCCGCTAGAGGGTTTTAGGTTTAGGGTTTCGTTCGGCTTTCGGATGTGTATCAAATGTGCGTCAAAGACGAAACCCCAACAACCTAAACTCCTAAACCCCAAACCCTAAACCCTAAATCCTAATCCCTAAACCCACGACCCCTGGACCCGACGCTGTTCGGACTTTTGACGGCCGCTTTAGCCCTAGCAGTGAAACCGTGAATGCTACGCCCCAAACTTCAGGGTTTAGGGCTTAGGGTCTAGGGCTTAGGGTTTAGGGCTTAGGGTTTAGGGGTTTAGGGCTTAGGGTTTAGGGCTTAGGGTCTAGGGCTCAGGGTTTAGGGCTTAGGGTCTAGGGCTTACGGTCTAGGGCTTAGGGTTTTTTTTTTGAAGTGTGCTGACTAGGTCCGGGCTTAGGGTTTAGGGTTTAGGGCTTGGGGTCTAGGGCTTAGGGTTTAGGGCTTGGGGGTTTAGGGCTTGGAAGCTCAAGGCTACTTCCTCAGCTGATTGGCAAGGGCTCAGGACCTTCCAAGACCCAGGCCCGAAACCCTGCATCCCAAAACCCCTAAACCCTAAACCCTAAACCCTGAACCCTAATCCCTGAATCCCAAACCCGTCCCGGTTTTAACGCGAAAACACGCGGCTGTGGGAAAACACCCTTGGCCCGTCGGCTCAGCGGTGACGTCGTCGGGGGTCGAAATGAGGCCGCTCAGGGCGTAGGGTTTGCGGTTTAGGGTTTAAGGTTTACCTAAACCTCCCAAATACCCTCTAATATACCTTAAGAACCCACTATTAAGGACCATAAGGGTTCAATTAAAGGGCCATTGGGGGGTCCTGGTAGGGTTTAGGGCTTCGGGTGCAGAGTTCAAGGCCCGGGTTTGGGGATGAAAAGTAGGGTAAAGAGCCTACTTTTTCAAGGAGCAAAATAAGGGAAACATAGTAAGGAGCCCTAAACAAGTAGGCTATCTAGGGTCCATGTGGGGTTTAAGGCTCAGGTTTGGGCATGAAAAGTGGGGTTTTGGTCTCTAGTCCCCGCACAGCAGCCTTACATACACTCACCAAAACCCTGTCATGTAGCCGTCTTGCTGATATCGCTTTGGGAGACATCTTCATGAAGGGGTGCTGGAAGCGGTTCTTACCTGGAAAGCGAGCATTTATTTCCAGGACGGCTTCCCAGAGACTCGAATACACCTTCATACATGACATCCCTTACCATAGTACACGGTTTAGGGACCCTAAACCCTAAACGCTGAAGCCTAAATCTCTGAGTGAGCTGTGACTTAGGCCTTTGCACAGTGTTTGAGGAGGCGTTTGTAAGGCTTTGTATGGGCGTTTATTGAGCTTTGTCTGGCGCCTTTGTGTTCAGCGCATACTCAAAGGCACAAGGGACTTAATAGGTAACTGATAACTAAGGTTTATAATTAGCTTAGGACTTAGGGGACATGTAACCCTGTAATAACCTAGATACTAAGTCCCCTGAGCCCTGAGCCCTTAAGAAGGGTTTCTTTATCTTTTACGGGGTTTGCGCCTCATTTTGACCAGCGGTCCCTGCATGCGCCACGACCTCGGCCTATGACCAAGGCGCAGCTGGTGCAGGGCTTCACAGCGTGCATGAAACCAAAGAGAGCCCAATACCCCCTAGTCAAAAGGGATCTACAAGGGTTCTCTAGGGGGGGTATAGATAAGGACCCATGAATCGTAAGGAGTCCTGCATAAATGTAGGAATATTGCGGATTTCATTGACAAGGCCATATAGTCAACGAAGGACTATTCCCTAAACCATGGTAAGGAGTCCCATATGGGTTTAAGAAACTTTCGTGTATCATGACTCCAAAAAACAATTGAAGGCATCTTCTTCGAATCGAAAGACGTAGCCTGCTTTGAGTGAAGGACTCCCCCTTAAACCGCAAGAATAGGGCCCGAAAAAAACACATAAGCAAAAATGAAGGATAGGGATATCCCATATAAACCCACTTATAATGAAGCCCATTAAGGTAAGGATATCCCCATAAAATGCTTATGCTTGTGTGCTTTTTGGCTCCCTAAAAGAAGGCGCCCTGCATGACTTCCACGGGTATTCTGAAATATCTGAAATCTTTACGGAGCCGTATTCGTCTGAGACCATGATAAGGAGACATACATAAGTCGGCAATAAGATTTGATACAAGGTCCACTCAACTCCCTGACCAAGGGAAGATTCGGCTCTCTGGAAAAGCTCTCTGAAAAACCGAGCGTAGTGGCATGGTAGCGTAGTGCTCCGCCTGCCTCCCCTAAAGATGCTGGAGAAGACAGGCCAATGATGTCGTGTCACAGCATGCGCTGAGCCATATATAGAAGCCTGAAAAATTACCAATGCTGCTCCTTGAAGTTTCTTACGATAAGTACTCTATAGGATACCCCTAATCTTTGTTCTGATCACTAAGGCCCCTCTATTGCGGTTCCTTAGAACCAAACGACCCTGAACAGTCGGGACAGCATACCCTTGCACTACGAATCCCTGTATGGTAGTTGAGCCTTAAGCTCTTTTTCAAGTACATGTCGTCCTTATAAACCCTAAACCCTAAACCCTAAAAGAAGGCTCAGGGAGCAGAGCTGCGGTTCAGGGTTTAGGGGTTCAGGGTTTACAGTCTTCGTGTCTTGTTGCAAAGCAATTAACTGCCTCCAGCGCTCCGAAACCGAACCGAAAACCCTGCAACCTGGACCAAAACATCCTAAACCCTAAACCCCTAAATCCCCAAGCCCCTAAAACCCTAAAACTCCCTGAACCCCCGAAACCCCTAAAAACCCCGCAACCTTGATCAAAGCACCGGGAACCCTGACTCACCCTGAAAACTCAAACCCAATCCTAAACCGTAACAAAACAAGACGGGACATCAGACGAAGGCAAAGAAAGCCCTACTTGCTTCCGTCAGCCCAGGCGTGCTGCGCGACTTTGCCATCCGCCTCCTTGCCCTGCACTTCTTTGACGCCTCAACAGGGGCCTTAAAAGGATCCCAGGTTCAGGATTCAACTGTAAAATGCAGGGGCCGAAATAATTACCAATACTACTTTGGGGGTTCCTTATTATAATTATCGTATAACGGGCCCCAACACCCTATTCTACTTATTAAGGCCCCTATATTAGAGTGAAGGGTTTCGGGGGCCTTGGTGGCTTTAGGGGTTTAGGGTTTAGGGTTTAGGGCTTAGGGTTTAGGGTTTAGGGTTTGGGGTTTGGGGTTTGGGGGGGTTCAGGTTTAGGGGTCTTGGGTTTTGGGCTGAGGGTTTAAACCTGAGTCTTTACTTGGAGAGTCGGGGAACTTAGTAAGTAGATGGTAACTAGACTGATAAGTACCCTAAAAGGGACCCTAATTGGGATTATGATACCTATAAGTCTACTTGTTATCTACGTACTAAGTTCCCCGACCCTCCAAGTAGGGTTTAAGGGTTTAGAGCGTTTCGGCTTGAGGGCCTATTTTGCGGCCCAAGCCCGGAAACCTAAGACCTTAAACCTTTCGGAAATCCTGAGAGACCCGTTAAGAAACCCAGAGACTCCGACATCCCTCTTTCTTGAGTATACCTTAAATCATATTAGGGATCCTACTACAATTTAAAGTATATTCCTGAATTAGGGGATATTGGAGTCTCGGGGAACTCTCAAAGAACAACTAACACTCTACATGAAACCCTCGAACAGAACTAAAACCGTACAACAAAAACCCAACAATAAACATACAAAGCCAGGCATAAAACCCTACGAAATCTTTCAGGGTCCTAAATCCTAAACTCTGAAACCCTAAACTCCTTAAAAAGCCCTTAAACCCTGACTAAAACCTCCTAGGGCATCTGGCCTTGGGCTTCGGATACTCTGCCCAGCACCTGGACGCCCGGGGTCTCTGCCACAGGCACGCCCACGGCGTCCGCCTCCCCAAAGAGCCCAACACCCCTTAATTCAGGAATACAGCTTAATTCATAGTATGAAGCCACTTGTAGTTTAAGGTATATTCCTGAATTAAGTGGTATCGGGCTCTTTGAGTCGTTGGCTTCTACAATGTTTTCGAGCTTTAAGTTGGTTTTTTGGCGTCAAAATCCTATTGCAGCTGTTGCTTGCAGACTAAACCCTATCGACCCCGATAAGACCCCGTGCTGTCGATGGAGGCCACTATATTCCCAGAGAGCCCAATACCCCTTAATTAAGGCATACACCTTAAATTATAAGGAGTTTCATAGTATGACTTGAGCTATATTCCTTAATTACGGGGTATTAGAATCCCCTAAACCCTAAACCCTATAGATCCCTTGTAGATCCCTTAGAGGAACCCTAGGTATTCCTTATGATCTTCTCCGCCTCGCTGGCTTTCATCACCATCTGCAAGGCCGCCTGCGTGGGGATTTCAGAGCTTTCAGGCTTTTGGGGGCTTGGGGATTAGCTTAAGGGGCCCGTTAAAGGAGCTATAAGGGTTGCCTAAAAGGGAGCTATAAGGTACTATAGGGTTTTGGGGCCCTTTAAAGGAGCTATAAGGGTTGCCTATAAGGGAGCTATAAGGTACTATAGGGTTTTGGGGGTTTGGAGTTTCGGGGTTGCGGGGGTTTGGGGCTAAGGGGTTTGGAGTTTAAGGGCTTATATAGGGGTTTAGGGGCTTCAGAGCTTTGGGGTTTTAGGATTTTAGCGTCAATTCCTTTGACGGTTCCCCTAGCCAAACGCTCTTTTGGAGTCGTGGTTTTTTTTGTCTTTGGCCCCAGAGGATTAGGGTTTAGCCGTCGGTCTTAAGGCCCAAGGCTGCCTGGGTGGGACCGCAGCCAAGATAGACAGCGCAGAGGTCGTTGAAGATGCTGTCCAAGCCCCAAATCAGCAAGGGCACCATCCCTTGCACCAGTGTGGGGTCCGAAGGCTCGGTATAGCCGGAGTAGCCAGTATAGCTTTCCTGGCGCTCGGATTCATGCTGGTAGAAGATGGTGACGGCACCAAGAAGAACAATGAGCATGGCATAGAAGATGCTAGTGCCGAGGACTGCGAGTGCAACCTGCGTTTTCGACACTAACGGCAACCATCTCCCCAACTTGGATGGAGAACTCTTGAACCCTAAACCCTAAACTCCGAAATACCCTGAACCCAAAAGCAAGCCAAGTAAGCCCTCAACCCTCACCCTCCGCCCTCAGGGCCCCACCAGCCAAAGGTTTGCTTTCGCCACGGCCAAGGAGTTGCTCACAATGCTTTTGTTGGATTCCTCGGTTTCGGTTTCTTCGAGTTTGGGGATGTAGTGCTTAGGGTTTGAGTGTTTACAGATCTTGATGGACAAGTAAGGTTCAAGTTCAGCTCAGGGGGTTGTGGCTGCAGTTAATGATTTGGGGGTTGTCGGATGTAGCGCTGTTGGTTGTGCCAAGCTTGCATGAGGTCGGACACATGTGCTGCAAGAATTTGGGTCCAGGGTCATGCCAACTGATTCTTGGACGGAGGAGACTTATAATATTATCCTAAACCCTAAACCCTAAACCCTAATATTATACATCGGGCAAGAATCCGAAGGGTTTATGCAAGGGGTCTCAAGTTGCGGTCTCAAGTCAGAGCATCAAACGACTTAGCACATAGTTTACAACTGGGATCGTAGGTGCCTTGCTGTCCTTACTTATAGCCCTACACTCCGTTGTTTGCACATTCAAGCAGGCCTCTGTCGGCATGACCATCTGTACGCTTCGCAGGATTGCGCGAAGAGATGTAAATGCCGACCATGAGAAGATTCCATCAAGTACCAGCAGGACCTCACCACTCTTTCGGGGAGTAGTAGGTTTCCATAATCGGACCTAAACCCTAAACCCTAAACCCCAAACCCGAAAAAGAAGAGCGCCAGGACGAGGGGCCGTCAACGCCAAGATGGCTGCGATTCCCACGGCGTGAGCGGTGCCGAGGGGGAAGTTGCTACTTGTGCCTACCCAAGCGCCCCAAAGTAGTTCCTTTTTGGGATTACCTTATAGAATTCTAAATATGAACTCCCAAAAGGAACTACTTTGGGGCCTTTGGGTAGTTCATGGTTGGGATAGTAATTATTAAAAATTCTAATTTCTACTCCTTGTTTACGGTTTAGGGTTTAGGGTTTAGGGTCGGGTTTAAGTATCCAACAAAATGTAAAATGTTACCCAACTATGACAAAAGTGCCATATGTGTCTAAGAGCCCGACGAAAACTGCGGCGATGATGGCAATCCTTGGTCGAGCACGGCATGTTCGCTTCCGTGCACCGAAAGTTAAAATGCTCAGAAGGGCCGACCCAGGGGTTTTTTGGTTTTGGGTTTTTTGGGTTTTTCAGCCCAGTGTCAAGCAGCCTGACAACAACTCTGCATATGTCGTCATCCGCATAAATTTGGTCTGCTCTCTGCCGGCGTAGATCTCGGACCTTATTGCTTTCCGGGGACAAATCATATATAAGCCCGAGGTCGTATGACTGGTTTTTTGCAGAGCCCTAAACCCTAAAATCCAACAGGCAAGAGCACTAAGCCTCCGACATTCTTAGCACGATGCGCTTCATGAGGACGTTCGTGAATGGGTTGAGGACTCCAGGGGGTCTTCAGTAGTTGTAAAGGCGTAAGGCTGCAATAGAGAGGCTTTGATAGCTCTGGGGGTATATCGTAGTAGAAGTAGATAGGGAGTGCAAAGGGATGCCATTACATCGTTAGGTTTGGGTCTCGGGGGCTCGGGGATCTAAAAGGATGCGAGGATTACATAGGGATTGGATTTAGGAGTTGGGAGGTTTTGGCTTTAGAGTTCAGGGTTTAGGGCTTTGGGTTCAGGGTCAGGCCTTTCAGGAGACACCCCTCAACCTAAACCCTAAGCCCTCAGCCCTAAACCCTAAACCCTAAGCCCTAAACCCTAAACCCTAAGCCCTAAACCCTAAACCCTAAACCCTAAACCCTAAGCCCTAAGCCCTAAGCCCTAAGCCCCAAGCCCTGAGCCCTCTTTTCCAGGGCCTACCGGGCTGATCGCCAAGAGGTCTGCAAGGACGGGTGTGCCACACGTGACCCGCACGAAGAAGCCGGTTCCTAGGCTCCGGAAGGCAAGAGCCAAGTGCTGTCCTTATCACAAGGCTACCAACTCGGCTGTGATGTCATTCTGTAGTAGTGCTTGCCAAAGCTCGAACCGTGTACGACGAAAATTACCTCAAACTTCCTGACCTAAAACTACAACAAACTGCTACTGTTCGACAACCCTGAACCCTAAACCCTGAACCTCAATGCCATTTGGGATCGTAGCATCGTAGCGTGAGGGTTCAGAGTTTAAGGGTTTAGCGTTTTAGGACTTACGGGTGCAGGGTTTAGAGGTTATGGCTCTCGGGTCTGCGGATTGAGGGCTAGTTGTAAGTTTAAGCGTTTAACAAGCTTACTGCTCACGCTTAATTTGAGGGGTTGGCTTGCTGAAGCACCGACACATAGGAAAAGCATGGTCAAACCAGGACCAGAGCTTCCGATGGTGTTTAAGACGGTGGTGACCGCAAGATATCTCACTGCGCGATTGCCCAGTTCCGCTCTTTCTGGCGCGGGAACCTGATGCCGCCAAGCCAGGGCAACCGACATACAAGCCCAAGACAACGCCATGGTAATCGCATATATGTACATCCCCCCCACAGAGAAGGCCAGCTCCGAATTCGCCAGCAGATAGCAATCTCTTGCATCGTCGCGATGGTGCACATCCAGAGTAATAGAATGAATAAGAGGAAAGGGAAGCACGATGCAAATGGCCACAGTGAAAAAAAAGGGGAGCGCCGCCACCTGAACCCCAAACATCCTTAAACCCGAAACCGCAAGCCCTAAATCCTAAACCAACACCCGAAACCCCAAAACACCCTACAACTCAAATTTCCTGAAAACTTTAAAACCCTAACACCCTGAAACCCTCAAACCCCTAAAAGCAAGCGAAGCAACAGCCAGAGTGGGGCAGCGCCGCATCTCCCACAAACCACAAGCCCAGGAGAGACCAAAGACCACGAGACTCGAAAAAACAGCGACAAGGAGCCTCCGGGGGGGGGGGGGGGGCCGCGATTATAAGGGTTCCTTTAAAGGGATCTAAGAGGATGCTATGAGTGCTCCTTTAAAGGATAGTCGAAGGGCATTATAAGGGTTCCTTTGCAGGTATCTAAAAGGATACTATGGGTGTTCCTTTACAGCAGGTATCTAAAAGGATACTATGGGTGTTCCTTTACCGGGTAGGTTCCTTGAAAGGATACTGTAAGGGCTCTTTTGAGGGTTCCTTTGAAGAGATCTAATAGGGTACTGTGATGGTGTTCCCGCAAAGTGAGTGTCCCTTTCAAGGATACTTATCAGGATTCTTTTGAGGGTTCCCTTTTATGAAAGGGATCTAGCAGGGTACTACATGGGTTCCTTTAAAACATACCACAAGGGCACTATGCGGGCTCCTTTAAAGGATACTATAAGGGTACCCGAAATCCTGTAAACGGCGCCATAAGGGTGCTATATGGATTTCTTTAAAGGATACTACAAAGGTATTTCGCGTTTAGGATTTAGGGGCTGTGCTTGCGGGGTTAGGGATTTAGTGTTTGGGGCGTGGAGTTTAGGTTTTAGGGAATACGGTTGGGGGTTTGGGGTTTGGGATTAGGTGTACGTTATAGTACAAACAGTGGCTATAGGGATATAGTATTACTAACTATTCCCACCCCTATATTGCTTGCGGATTTTTCCTATGAGGAGCTTTAGATTAAACTTTGTGATTCTATACGGCTTATACCACGCCAAAACCTTTACATACTCTGCTACCAAGGAGCATAAAAAGGATGCTCTCAACTCGGACGTCAGTTCGCCTCGCATGGCAATCCTCGAGATGATAGTGCTCTCCACCCAAACACGCAAGGGCCGTGGACAACATCACCGGCAGCAGCCGCAACACTTTCATGGCCGCAAGCGTCCCCATCGCGTCTCTTGCGCGGCTGATCCCAGACTTGGGATTGGGCCACGATGCCTCGTGCGTTTAAGCTGAATACCCAAACCCTGAACTAGAGACTGCAACAGCATAGAGATTTTGGCAGGAAACACTGGTGGCGAACAGGACAAGATTTAAAGATTTAAATATAAAAGATCATGATAGCAACCCTGGACCTGCAACGATGATGCCCATCGCAATCGACTCTAAAATATCGCGATCATGATCAACTGCACCACCACCACCACCACCACCCACAGCAACATTGTGATCATCTTCAGCAGGATCACCATAAGCACCGTACTAACGAAAAAGCTGCTCACCAACATGCTACAGCGAAACTAACAGTAAAGACAACAATGACAACAACGACAACAATAACCACGGCAGCAGCAGCAGCAATGATGGTGAGGATGATGATGTTGATGATGATGATGCTGATGATGCTGATGATGATGATGATTGTGATGCACGTAGATAACGGCTATGACCAACATCTACATCTTCATCATCCTCACATCATCATTTTCTTCGTCAGCATCATCAACATCACCACCATCACAATCTTCCTCACCGTCTTCGTCTGCAGTTTGAGCATGCCCAACACATGTTCAGATACTTTTTGCCGATTGTCTACAGCCGCGCGAGCGTTTCGGGCGTGTAGTCTACTTAAAGGATCATGGGACTTGGCAAGTAGGGTTATAAGTAGGTAATAATTATTAGGATAACACCACTTATGGGGACTTATAACCCCAGTTATAACCTACTTACTAAGTCCCATGATCCTCTAAGTAGGAGTCCGCAGCTTTGTTTGGCGCTTGGGGTTTAGAGTCTCGGGCTTAGGGTTTAGGGTTTAGGGATCTAGGGTTGAGGGCTTCGGGTTGAAGTTGAAGGCTCAGGGCTTTGGGTTTAGGCCGCAGAGTTTAGGGCTTTTAGGCTTTGGGGCAAGACCGAAGCGACTTGCTTGAATACCGCTTTAGAGTTTAGCGTTTAGGGCTTAGGGTTTGGAGTTTCGGAAGCTTAGCAAGAAGTAGCACAAGTTAAGCTTGAGGAGCTGAGGTCAAAGTGGTAAGGCAGGATTAAGCAGGTGTAATAGTTCTTTCGGGTCCAATATAGTGGCTTCAACAATTCTATGGTAACAGAATCCACCTGAACTCCCTGCCTTGGTACAATACACCGAGAAAACCCTGAATCCAGCACTGAGGCCTATACTGAACCCAGCCTTCTGCCCGACCTGAAACCCTGACTCCGTGCAGTGCGAATGCCCCCTGGCGTTTATGCGGAAGCTTCATCAAATGATAGGCTGTTATCACCAGCATCCTCTTCATGACAACCAAACTATCAACTCAGCAGTTTCCGGGACACGTATATACACTTCTCAGCTTAAACCCCTGATATATACCTAACTTTTAGATAAATCAGCACCTGAACCGGAAAAGGTTCATGGGATTTAAGGCTTACGGGTTAGCAGTTTTGGTTAAGAAGCACAAACCCTGAATGCTGAAACATTAGACCGCCAAAGTCCGAAACCCTAAACGCTTGAACCCAAAAACAAAAAGCCGAAAAAAAGCCCTATCAATACCCCGAAACACTAAACCCTAAACCTCAAACTCTCAACCCTAAACCCTCTTAAAGGAACCCTTAAACTTTAAAGGAACCCTTAAACTTTAAAGGTACCCTTAAAGGAACCCTTAAAACTTTAAAGGAACCCTTCATGGAACTCTTAAACTTTAAAGGAACCCTTAAAGGAACCCTTAAACTTTAAAGGAACCCTTAGAGGAACCCTTAAAACTTTAAAGGAACCCTTCAAGGAACTCTTAAACTTTAAAGGAACCCTTAAAGGAACCCTCCAAAACGCGTTTAAAAGAGCCCTCCCCCCCAGGATCCGACGTTAGGTCGCAGGAGGCCCCCGTGACGTCGCGCAAGCGCAACAGGGGCTCCTGTCGGAGATCAAGGGTTCCGTTAAGGGTTCCTTTTAGAGCCTTTAAGGATTCTTTTAGGGGTTCCTTTGAGGGATCCTTTAGGGGTTCCTTTAAGGGATCCTTTAGGGGTTCCTTTAGGGGTTCCTTTAAGGGATCCTTTAGGGGTTCCTTTAAGGGTTCCTTTCAGGGTTCCTTTAGAAATTCCTTTAAGGGTTCCCTTAAGGGCTCCTTTAGGGGTTCCTTTAAGGGTTCCTTTAGGGGTTCCTTTAAGGGTAGGAATTCGCAGAAACGAACTGAGTCACTTGATGTGGCAAGGCGGGTGGCGTCTCAATGACCAATCCTCCCACCCGATAGAACCGACAGCCTCTCCTAGCAGAGCATCCATCTTCAGTGAGGGCAATTAAGCCGCGACACCCATGGCCATACAAATCAGGCAACTTCCCCTCCGCCCTGCAACCGCAGTAAGTGCTAACAGACGGCCCCCCCTTCTCGCCCCATGCACGTCTCGAGCGAAGAAGGATCTTTGGCATAGTGACTCGGTGGGCTGAAATGAACATCACGCCAACCATAAGCAGTGCTCAAAGAAGAGCGGTACTCTAGTTCACATTGATGAGCTGGTCGCTTCGGCGCCTTCCATTCCTTGGACGAGCAAATCTTCTGCTTCTGCTCAAATAGTGGCTGCAGTTTAGGGCTTAGGCTTTAAGTCCTTTATCTCACAAATTGACATGGGGTTTCGTCAGGGTTTTACGCGATTCTCTAATATAGGTTTTGATTCTGAAACCCTGCAAAATCAATATGTAACCCTAGATGACCAATAGACTTTGTTCGGCATACTGCGCTTTAACTACATCAGGTATGGTTTATATTACTAGTATCCCTAATAATAAAGCCCAATATAAACACTCACCAATATTCAAAAGGAGCCCTATCTACACTCACCAAAACGGTAATTTAAACCCTACTTCAAATCGAGCCGATACAGAGTAGTTCGGATTTCGGTTTAGGAACCCTAAGCCCTAAACCATAAACCCTAAACCCTAAACCCGAATTCCTGCAACCTGCCGAGCCCATCCGAAAGGGCCCCCAAAAGCTTCAGACTCCGAAAACCCAAAGGCTTCAGAGCCCTAAACCCTAAACCCTACGTAAGGCCTCATGGGTTTAGGGTTTGGGGTTTAGGGGTTTAGGGTTTAAGGTTTAGGGGTTTAGGGTTTAGGGTTTTTTTTTAAGGGTTTAGGGGTTAGGGTTTAGGGGTTTAGGGTGTGCGTTGTGTCCGTTCGCGCATCCTTCACGGGCCGGCTTCCGATACTGCTTTAACGCCGGCCCTCACCATTTGCGCTCACTACGCGTAGCTCGTTTTCCCACCCCAGCCACCCTAACCTCGACCTATTCGGGTTTAGGATTCCATTCTGAGCGGAACCTTCGTGTTCATTCTTATCTACTACCTTTTGGTGCCGATGGGTTGCCATCAGTAACGTAATACGCATGCGTAGCATGTATATACACAGGTATTCATTTGTGCTTGCATGTCTGTAAATATGTGTGGGCGGTGTATTTGTGTCTATACATGTATATATGTATACATGAATGAATGAATGTATGTATGTATGTAGGCATGCGGGGTGAGAGGAGTAGAGGTTTTGTTGGGGCGTGAAGGGCGTAGACCGGCACGGGCCAACGAACCGATGGGTTAGACAAGAGAACCCTCTGCCCTGGGGAGCTCTGCCTTGATGGTGGGAGTTTAGCAGGGAGCTCTGTGAANAAGCAGATAGTACTAATGTGTTGCAGTCTAAAAGGCTTTTGCGCAAAGCATGTGTAGCAGTCGGATCTGTTACAAGCAATTGCATTGCAGCTCCTGGGCGAGGGCCGTTCCACGAACATCTGTTTTTTTAAAAGTAGAGGAAGGCTTTGCCTTGGCCAGTCTGTGCATTGTCGAGGACTATTGCAGAAACACCGGATTTACGGATTTTGGCCTGAAGTCTAACACTAAAGAAGACCCTCTGCCTTGGCCAGGGCCGTTTCAAGGATTCCCTGCTGTGATGGAGGGTTTACGAGAGAACCCTCTGCCCTGAGGAGCTCGGCCTTAATGGGGGGGGGTTTAGCAGGGAGCTCTGCCTTGATGGGGGGTTTTAGGGTAATCTTTTTATTGGCTCGTGCGCAGCTCCCTAGCCGGTCGCGTGGGCTGCGCTTCGCCCAAGGCCCTACGCGCTTACGCTCGTTGCTCCGGGCCCGCTGCGCACCGGGTGNCTGCGCTTCGCCCAAGGCCCTACGCGCTTACGCTCGTTGCTCCGGGCCCGCTGCGCACCGGGTGTGCTTCGCTGCGGCTCGGCGATTGTATCACTTGAAGCGCCTCGCCTTAGTTTAGGTTTACTTAAGGGCTCATGGGACTTCGTAAGTAAGGTTATATATGTAGGTTGTAGTTAGGATAACCGCACTTAGTGGACTTATAACCCCCAATTATAACCTACTGACTAAGTCCCATGACCCTTTAAGTAAACCCTAGACCCAAACCCGCCCTGAGAGCACCCAAAGCCCCACACCCCGAACCGAAGCCGACGCCAGCAAGCCCTAAACCCTAAACTCAAGGCATAGGCCGCCCACCTCCGTGGGTGGGCGGCGCTTAAGCCCCTCGACCTCGATGGCGCAGAGCGAACCATTACGTTCGCCCGCCTCTCCACAGCCATGGGGGCAGTGGCACCCACGTCGTACCCCGTACCGGAACACGTTCTCCTCGGGACCAGTACTGGTCCCTGGTCCCAAAGTCATTACACCTGGACAAAATGGGTGTTGGATATTTATGGATCAAGCCCCTGACTTAAAGACAAGGACAAGTGTCAGTACACATTCAGACGGCACCCTCACGATAAGATGCCTTAGTCGGCGGCCATACGCAACGCGTCAGAGCCTGCAAGACTATACAGTAATTTTGNCTGACTTAAAGACAAGGACAAGTGTCAGTACACATTCAGACGGCACCCTCACGATAAGATGCCTTAGTCGGCGGCCATACGCAACGCGTCAGAGCCTGCAAGACTATACAGTAATTTTGTTGGCATTGAGGCCTCACTACAAATTCAATTACAGGAAGTAAAAGAAAACAAAACTCGGCAGTGTGGAAACGCATCAAGGGAAGCAGACTAGACATTAACTACGTGTCAAGAATTGAAGGTACTGCTCAGAAGCTTCAGCAGAGATCCGAATAGCACCAGTGGTCCATTGTCTGGCTTCCTCCAATGCACGGAACCATCGACTACGGTGAGAGTCCGACCGGCGTAGTTCCATGAGGTTTCCAGCCTCTCGGTCAGCATCATCGTTTAAACGACGGCACACTTCAGCATCTATCCCAGGGGGCCCTTTCCAAGAGGGCTTTTTGCCGGACCCAACATATCTCGCAGTGAAGTCCCGACTGAGCTGCTCGGCGCAAGTGACCTTGGATGGCATCCGCCAGGACAGGCAAACCACCGCTCTCAGGGGTCGTAGTTGCATGTAGAATGGCAGCTTGGCAATCACATAGGACGATGATTCGTCCCTGGCTGCCTCCTTCGGCGGCTCTCACCACGGCACTGGCCAGAGCAAGGAGGGCCTGGCATTCCGCTTGGAAGCTGGATTGATCCTCGCCTTGATGGGCAGCAGCAAATTTTACAGGGTTCGGGCTTGCCTGTATGACGAGGGCAAATGCAGAGACCGAATGCTTAGACGATCCATCCGTGGCCACAAGTACAGGGCTGCCCTTGGCATTACTCAAGGTTTTTTGAAGGGCTTGCACGACGGATTGCTGGAGGGAGGCTAAGCCCACCTCGGACGGGGCTGGGGGAAATTCGGGTACCTGTGTGGCAAACAAGCATTCCTCAGTGCGATGTGTGGGCATGCGAAATCCATGACGCAACCGGCTGGTAGTGAATGTGGGCGTGAAGGTTTGCTGAGGCCGCACATGCATCTGTCGTCAGGGCGACCGGTCAGCCTTCTGCGCTGGGCTGGTTCGTGGCACCAGAAGCTACCGCCGGAAACCGCAGCTGCACGGTGTAAAGCTTTGGAGCCTTCGGATTCGTAGGCAATGCGGTGGGCTGAAAAATCAAAACGTGAGCACGCGGGCGGCCCCGGCAAATCGAGGCCACGGGCTAAGCTGGGACCCTGTCTATGTAAGGACTTCCGGATTCGTCCGCGCTCTTGGACAGCGTCGGCCCGATGGTGCTCCGAAAGCCAAGCCTCAAGGACGCAGAAGTTGTCCCAGCCAAAACGGAAGATTCTGGGCCTTCCCTCATCATCAACGCGCTGGATCTTGTTGCCACCTTCAGTAGCTCGCCATCTTAAGCGATCGATCACTTCTTTGGCTCCACCTAACAGCTCAAACCATTTATACTGGGCAGTGGGGTGTGGATGCCTCTTACAATGCATGCGCCACGCGCTCCGTAACGTAGCTCTGTCGGAACAGTATTGGGGGTCAGATTCCCATCCAAGGAGTTCGGATCGGATAATACGCGGCACTTCGAAAGTGAAATTGCCGTGGAGAGTTCCCTTAACTGCCAGAGTGAGGGCTTGGATGCCCGCTTTGTCAACCTGAGCAACTCCCGCACACCAGAAGGCCATGGAGAAGACTAAATAAAGTACGGATGAGTGAGGCCTTCTCACGTGCAGCAGATCCGATGCTCTTGACCGCCTGCAGTCGGCGCAGAGCCTTGTGGAGGTCAAGTTTAAGAGGGGCCCCATTGCCACTGGCGAGGTCAAGGCGGACCCCAAGCACGGGCAATTCCTGCATGTGTGGGTAACCTTTGTCACGGGCAAGGCGTGCCAGGGTCGCACATCCCGGTTTGGAGATCCACGGTCCAGAGCGGCCCTGAAAGCAGACCGACCGGTCCTGGGCTCCAGGTCTGGGCCACAAAAGCCTGTCGTCCACATAACACAGCGGTTCAACATGGGCGGAGGCGACGTATCGTGCCCATATGTGTCCGACACAAAGTGCCAGCATGGGGGATAAAGGACATCCCTGCATGCCGGCTGTGGACTTATGCCAGGAAGGCTGGACCGCATCTTTATATCGGAACAAACGCATGGGTGCGAGATAAAAGGCTTTAAGAATGCCGATGATCTGCCTTGGTGCTCGCAGGTGATCGAGGATTGGTTCCAGCACGGGCATCGTCAAAGAATCGAAGAAGGCCGTGAGATCTTCGAATATGAATTCCGAGACCCCGTCATTCAGCACTTGAAGGATTTTAAGGTGTGCATCGGTAACTCCTCTACCTGGGGCTCCTCCAAACGACCTCTCATCGATGAAACTCGTGCTCCAAGGGCGGATGCTTCGGGCGATGACGCGGGCCCCGCATCTCCACATGATGGACGCCAGGCAGATGGGTCTTGATTCATCCATTTTCTTTGGTATCAAAGTAACTGTGGATTCGGTCCATCGCTTGGGGAGTTGGCCCAAGGTCAGTACTTTGTTCCACAGCCTAGCTGCTGCACACCAAAAGGTGTCAGGTAGCCGATGTAGGTGCTCAGGCAGCCAGCCATCAGGCCCAGGAGCCTTGCCGAACATGGCTTTGTTGGCGGCGCGCAAGGCTTCAGCATCGACAGACAAATTGACATCAGTAGCCTCAGGCCGAGGAATAGACTCTAAAATGTTTTTTAGGTCTAAACCAACATTATTAGGGCGGTTAGGGTTGGCCGTCCATTTTTTCCCCCATATTGTTGCTTGCTGCGTGAGGAAGGAAACCGGGTGGATTGCCTGTGGGGCGTTTTGCACAGTTTGGTAGGGCTTCTCAAACTCAAACTCGAGGGTTTGGTCAGCCCGGCGCTTGACCCAAGCTATTTGGGCGTTGGGGTTGCTTCGCGTACGGGTGCGCCACCTGCTGATGGCGATGCTCTTCTCCTGTTGCTCAAGTTCCTTCACCATGCCATTAACAGCTGGGCACAACATTTCTAAGCTGTCAAAGCTTTGAAAGGGGACATCGATGCCATTGGCACGAATGCCAGTCAAGGACTTTTAATGCACATTCGAAGCGGTGGGTCATCGGGATTCCGGGCCAGCTGCTGCAGACGATGGCTGAGTCGTCTGAGACGCTGTAGCGTTGCAGACTCGTGGCCTCTGGTGCCAATGCGTTGCTTTTTTGGTGCGACAGGCTGTGGGGTGAAAGCCTCGTCTCGGCGGGTGCCCCTGTCAGGCTGCTCACAGAACGCCGGTTCAGCCGTACGCGACAAGTTGGTCCAGGCGTCGTCAAGGCGTTCCATATTAAGGCGCTCTTGGAAAACCCCATCATCCCAAAACTCCTGGAAATTACTTTCGATAGTTTCAGGACAAACGCGGGCGATTAGGGGCCGCTGAGGGAGCAAGTGTTGACCAAAAGCAGTGACCTGGGCAAGATCGTATGCAGGAACTACATGATCCCCTAAACCCGCAAAATGGCGGAGAGCGCTTGCAGCGAGGCTCCGACTGGACAGCGTGTAATCGATACGCCGCATGCCCGTGGGGCCAGTGTTAGGAAGTTTTTGGAAAAGAAAGTCCTCATCCAGGCTCTTGAGCCGTCCATCCATTCGCATCTCCCTTACTCGACCCTCGTCAACCTGAAGATTGAAATCTCCGAGGATGATGCTAGGGCCGCCAAAACGGCGTATGGCGGTGTGGATTTCATCAAAGGCTTGTCCAGTTGCATGGCGATCATCAGGAAAGCCATAGAAGGAAATCATTAACACCTTAGTGGGAACCTTATTGAGGCAAACTTCAACTGAACCCGCCGCGCATCGAGTTGAGGCCAACTCTAGCTGCAAGTCAACGGGGTGAACAGGCACACTATCATAGCAATTCCTGCCCCCCGCCCTTAGGCCCCCCCCCCTTAGCATATAAGCCCTGGTGCTCCCACCGAGCAGCAAGGCAATGCAACAGAATGACTGACCTATCTTCCAATCTCGCACNCACACTCAAACCACAGGGGGGGAAGCAGAAAGTGGCCGGGTACAAGGTCCGGGTCGGCCCAAAAGTAGGCCCGGACGAAGCCCGGAATACGCCCCAAAATAAGCCCGAAATAAGCCCGGAATAAGCCCGAAATAAGCCAGGAATAAGCCCGAAATAAGCCCGGAATAAGCCCGAAATAAGCCCGGAATAAGCCCTTATCCCC